>JAROOI010000298.1:0-46215 GCA_030578255.1 Tiaroga cobitis
AGCTTTGAGTGAAAGCTTCTCAACCAATCAGTGGCTTCTACCCCACGTGTGACTTATGGCGGTCGCGCACACCGGACGAGAAGTGCGCCGCGTCTTTTAAAATTCAAACACACTATTCTCTATGAGTGTACACACCGGCGGCGCCATTCGTCGTCTGTCTGCGGCGCCCAGCAACGGCTCAGGACCTTGTTCAAAATCCTGCCGTGCCACAGAGCGCCATGCATTTGTTTTATATTAAATTTAAATGTATTTGTCTCAAATCGTCGTTAATGTATACTGACTTCACCCTGTGCTGCAATATACATTTAGTTTTATATTCATTTACAGAAATCAGCTGCTTGAATGAAAATGCTGATGTTATCGAATTTTCAGCTGATATTCTCAATTCATTCAGTTAACGGACGCTCTGAGGTAAAGTGTTCAGACTGCAAAGTCAGCAAACGATTCGTATTTAATTGTACAGTACAATCATAACATAGTACAGACATTATCTTAATTCCATAATGTCCTGAAAAATAACAGTATTGCTGGCCATAAACTGAGAAAGTGCGATGCCAGTGTGCGATACCTCGAGTTGTCCTAGACGCGACGCGGCACAGCGCTGCGCTTCTTGTCCCAGTGTGCGACCCCACAGTTAGGCTAACGTTACTGCACTGAGCTGAGGACAGCGACAAGAGCCACACAGGGTAGGCTACTGAGTCGCTGTCCTTAGTGCCGCAGAAAAGCGCTGAAACGGAGATGAAGGGGAACCCGTTTTTTTTTTTTTTTTTTTTTGCTTATTTTAACTGGCCCATCCAGTTTTCTGGAGGCCCACCTACAATCAAATTCCTGGCGCCGCTAGTGCATGATACTGCTAAAAAAAAACCATAGAAACCATTACAGAAATTATATTGAATTAACCATTACATTTTCAAACTTCATGGGAATTTTATTGGTTGTAATGGGGAATTATAGTGGTCTCTGTGGGTCTCTACTGATATGTGTTGGGGTTCTATTGGTGGGGGCATTAAATCCTGATGGAATATGTCCCAAACACACTACAAAAAATAATTCTGTAGTGGTTTAAATGGTAAAAGCCAATGGTTCCTATTGGTATTTTAATAGAAACCATTAGAATTTCTGTGGTTCCAACTTTTTTTAGGCTGGTCTGATCTTCTGTCCTTGTCTAAAGAAATAATTACACAAACACACATCATGCTTAATGTTTTATTATCAAGGTGAACACATGAAATTAATCAGTATCTGTAAAATTCACCTACATAAATGAGTTTCACAGCACTAACACTGTTTCAGCTTTGATCGCCTCGGTAAACACGTAATAAACGGGGCGTTAACATATACGCCTACTTGCATTTTATGGTTGTCAGCTTTGTTGCATTACATTTACTTCACCAGGAGATGGTGCTGCAATTTCTATCTGAATGAAGCTCTCGAGTAATGAACCATTTTCCAACACAATTGTATCAGAAAGCAATAATGCTTCGAAACGCTTCATTTGGCCATCACTATCTGGGGTTACTCACAGTCACATCCCAGAGATTCCCAATCCCAGGTGAAGATAATGAGGGAAGTTACGGCTTAGGTTTAGGGCCGTGATATTCAAATGACAATTGTTTTTCAGCCGCCACAATTATCAACGGCCGATCAATCGTACGATGGGATTGGCTGTATTCGAAGGTTTCATGATTCACACGTGAACCCTGTCGTAAAATGATTTCTGCGCTCGGATCTACGTTAAATGAGGCCCCACTAAGTAAAGTAGGCTATAAACGCAGGGCTCTCTCTAGAACTTCACAAAAACTTCCTCCGAGATTCTCAAGGCAACAATCTGAAAAGCAAGGTGAGTTTTTGGAACAGAAACCTACTGAATAACATTTGCTTTGTCTTTCAAATACACTGAGTAATAAATACAAATACATTGAGTATAAATACAAATACATTTCAGTGCAGACATTTTAACTTTATCTTCATTTCTAGGTTCATCATGGCAATGCTGAGAATTCTTCTGCTTCTTTTTGTTATCTTCTCCATGGGGAATGCAGAAGGTAACCAAAAACCCTTGCTGGTTTTAAATGCTTTTTGGGAATATACAAGATTCAATTTTACTAATATTTGCATGATAAATGAAGGATTTTTAGTGTCAAAGTAGCCTACACATTTTTGGGCTTATCACACAAACTTGAAATAAGCTAAATAAAATGTTTTCTTTTTTTTTGTAAATATTAACAATCCCCATAAAATGCATGTACAGGAAGATGCCCACGTGGATGGAGAAATTTTGGACTCCGGTGCTACAAGTACTTCTCTCAATCGGTTCACTGGGTCACAGCAGAGGGTAAATTAATATTTGCCTCTGCAGTAGTGTATTAGTTACAACAGTTATTTGGACAACAAGTCATTGGGTGTCTTTAACTACATCCAAATAAATAGTTTGGTACAATGTACTTGTATTGATGTAAAACACACTTTCTGCTATGATGAGGTGGGATATGGGGTAGGTTAGGGACAGGTGGTATGTTAGGTTTAAGTGTGGGTTAACACTGGGTCAACAGTAAGCATAGCTCTAATTACAGCTGGTATTATTTGCAGGTTTTTTTTTTTTCTTTAAACAGAAGTACAATGTAAAAAATGTAAGCGCACTGAATCCAATTAATTTAAATGTTAGTACAGATTAAATACTCTTAATATATGTGGGAATGTTTCTTTTTAAAAGTTATTCTCTTCTGCAAATAAATCAAACTGATACTGAGCCAAATAATCGACCAGAGTAGACTTTGTTTGCAAATGGCTAAAATGTTTAAAGTCATTTTATGCTTTCTGCTAAAGATAAGACTTTTGTCATGACAAAAAAAAAAAAAAAAATCTGTCTCTTCAGAGAAACTGTCAAACTCTTCGTGCGAATCTCGCATCTGTGCATGATCAATCAGAGAAAGATTTCCTGCTGAGGCTGTTGCCTTCTCCCACAAGAACTTGGGTTGGTGCTCATGATGGTGAACAAGTAAGTTAAATGGTGTGCCCTAAAGAAACCTATTTGTTTGTCTAAACAGAAACTTTGCCTTTGATTAAAGCAGAAACTTCAAATGAAGATAGTTTGACTTCAAAGCTGAACTTGATTAATTTAAGTCTGACCACTAGTGCACTTGTATTCATTCTCTTCACTTATTAGGACGGAGAGTGGTTTTGGACTGATGGAACTGTGTTTAACTATAACCACTGGTGCTCTGGAGAACCTAACAATGCTGGTGTTCCCGAGAACTGTTTGGAGATCGACTGGACCTGTGAGTGCACTTTTTCAATTAATTTCATATCATACGGTAATGTTAAATGACTCGGTTGGATTTCACCAAGTGCCTTAAGTTGAACATCACTGTTTCTAACACCACTGTAATGATCAGAGAAACTGATTTCATTATTCCACCCTACAGCTAACCGTTGCTGGAACGATGCTCCCTGTTCAACCTCAATGAGCTATATTTGTGTTTTGGACGTGTGAGGTCACATTCAGTCATCCTGCTCCACATTTACTTTGATTGTACTACATTTACTTTTTCTGATCTTATCTTTACAAAAAAGTTATCCTGAAATCCAATCTCTACTGAATTTTAATCTCTTCTCAATATTTTCTCTGAAACGCTCATCAAATTAATAAAAGCATTGAATCAAAGCATGTGCATTGTGGACAATCTAATAAATGTATATTGCATGGCAAGGTTTGAGGATATGGTTGGTAGAATGGCATTTAAGGATATCAGGGAAGGGGTTTAAGCAAGCGGCTTCATCGACAAACACTAGAAGACAGTGGTTTCCTACAATGGATTGTAAGCAAATTTGGATTTCATCCAGGGCTCTGGTTTTTGGTCTTATAAAATATGCATCATGATGCTGGAATTCACCATGATCTTTACATGGTCTTCTGGCTCAAGTCCAAAACTCATGGTAATACCATGTTACTCTCTTGCATTTGTTAAATGTCACATGTATAATGTAAATGTAGGCATATGTGAGTCTATTTTTGGAAAGAAAATGTTGTTTGCGACCTGGGGGTCCCTAATGCTAAACGCCCCAGTTCTAAATTATAAGGTCGGTCGCCGTAAAATGTGACCAGTGCAAATGAAGAGGTTAAGAGAACCTAAAATATAAGATGGCATTCCAACTTACGATCAACTTGACCGTATAACTAGGGCTTACACCCAAAAACAAATTAAATTAACATTATATAAATTGTATTTAACTACTAAGTCCAGCAAAATCTCGTTTTTTTTTTTTTTGTTATTGACAGGGCTTTTAGATGTACCAGTTCTCGTACGAGAGATTCTCTCGTACTGCGTAATATCTTTCGCTAGGGGGAAAACCTCTTTTCCACGAGATATTGAAGCCAAAAATTATCCTTAATTTTAAATGTAAAACGCGTTGCGGCAGCATGCAGACATAGGCAAGATGGCTCGCGTGCCTATTGGCTGTCCTGCGACAACTGCAGCAGCCTATCGAGAGTGGCCCTTGGTGACGTCAGATCCAATGGGGGCGCTTCGCGCCCACTACGTCACGTCCTGCCGAGACAGGCGTGGCCTGGGCCTATAAATACAGCTCTGATGGGCTGATATAATCTGGTTTTTCATCTCTTCAGCGAAGCTCACGCATCGCTGGATCCGGAGTGAAGAAGCCGCGCCGTCTGAGAAAAAGCTTTCTGCGGGACGAGCCTCTGCATCTGAAGCCGCTGGCCTTCATCTCGCCGCCTTCAGTCGCCGTACCTGCTACGCTACATAGGCTAGCAGTGTGTGGTTTATTTTCGTTTTTTTTTTATCCGCGGAGTTTGCAGTCTTGTAAACTTATCGAAAGTATGACTGAAACTAATAGATTGGAGCCATTTTCTGGGTTGTTTAACATTTATGCGAATGTTGTACACCTCCCCATAACAAACTTTCAAGGCTATCAATGTTATAAATGACCAACTTCTAAAAACAAAGAATTGCTTGCTTGCTTATATATGTAGCTTTGGAGCCGCTGCTGTGACACAGTACAAACGCTTCCAGTGTGAATACTCTTGCTAAAGTGCCGCTCACGCTCGCTTGCATCGAAAGGTAACTTCGCGTCTGCTGCCCTGTTGGATCCATAGGTATAAACAAGGGGGTAATCCACCTGCCGGAAACGCTGTTAGCATTCCATTGACTCCCATTCATTTTGGCGTCACTTTGACAGCGAATAACTTTACATCGGAGGCGTTTAAAGACTCCATTTGTCCATTGTTTATTTCTAAAGAAACACGACAATGTATAAAAGGCTCCATTACCTTGTATCTTACGTTATGGCCCCGTAGAAGCAGTTTTTGTACAAATAGGCTAACGATTGCGTCATAACACGCGACTCTCTGTCGCACAGTAGAGAAATGACCATGTAGACAGAAGTAGAAGCTTGCGCGCAATCGGGGGGATGTGGAGGCATAAAGTCCGATAAAGTCAAGGGAGAAGCCCATAGAGAGTCATAAAGTTGCTCCTGCTGCTAGCTCATGGACAGCCAATACTCACGATCTCCAGCTCTGCAAGATTCGGAAGGGAATGATTCAGATTGCTCTTGGCACAGCTACTAGAAGACGTACAACTGTCAGACAGGTTGCTCACGTCACATCTACGTCGTCAAGCTCAGTTTGAGCCTGCGCAGTGCGCTCAGCCATCAGGAAGTGAGTGCTTCTAATTGACTTCACTTTTCTCCGTTGAAGTCTATGGGGTCGCTGTGTCCATTTCTCTTACTGTCTATGGGTATAAACCATAGGCATAAACAAACTGCTTCAGTGTGTCGCATAGACGTCGTCATCGTCTTGCTGCTCCCTCCCCGTTCTGTGATCGGTTCCCTAGATGAGGGGAAAATCTGGTCCATGGTATCCAGACTAGCAGCGTGAATAAAATCATGCTGCAGCAAGGCAGCATGGGGAAACCCAGGCTAGCAGTCAGGCTCATTGCCCACCAAAAGTGGCACTGACTTATCTGCAGGGCAAATTAATATAGTATAGCTAGGCTAAATCTCAACCAGTGTATCATTTATCAGCAACATATTTTGTGATATCGTCAAGCCATAAAACTGCTCAATATTAAAGCTTACAATATGGCTTTTTGTAAAGCTGCTTTGAAACGATGTGAATTGAGCGCTATACGAATACATTTTGACAGTAACCTCATCTAACTTGATTCGTAAGTTCATCAAAACATTATCCAATTGATCGTTACTGAAATCGCAATGGTTATCACTTAGTATGGCCAAAGCCCATTTACGGAAAGCCTGGCCACTCCCTATTAAGCCCTTTTGTACCGAATTTTGGTTGTAGTTCCACCAGAGTTCCACTGGGGGCGATCGCCCGAGTGCCAAATGAATGGGAGTCTATGGAGCTAGACAGCTAAATTTGTCTCTTTTACCCGATTGCCGTTGAGAAATCTCAGATTTGATTGTAGGTTTTGCAAGTTCAACATGGGTTATAGGTCGAAAGTTGAATGAACGAGTACTTGTCCTTTTGATTTCTTACAGGTTGAGTTGTTGTTGCCCATAACACGCTAGCATTCTGCTAATGGACGCTGACTGGTCAGTGAAGGACTGATTACGACCAGAGACACAATGGCCAGGGCTTGTGCTATTTGGTAGCCTATCATGTCTTATTTGTCACCGTGGTTTTGCTTTCAAACAAAATAAATGTATGTTTTACTGAAATACAGGGAACTATCATCATTTGTGTAAAATCCCGAGTTTGTGTTTATTCACTGATCCTAATGGAAAAACAAAGCAAACAAATGATGTAAAATTACGGAGCCCTGCATGACATGCGGAAAATTATTGTCTAAATAGAAATGATCTCTCCTTTGATATGCCAGTAATTTCATGCACTGACTTATCTGGAGGGTAAATTAATATAGTATAGGCTAAATCTCAAACAGTGTTTCATTTATCTGCGACATATTTTGTGATATCGCCAAGCCATAAAACTGCTCAATATTAAAGCTTACAATATATGACTTGTTGTAAAGCTGCTCTGAAACTTTGTGAATTGAGCGCTACACGAATACATTTTGACAGTAACTTCATCTAACTTGATTCGAAAGTTCATCAAAACATTATCCAATTGATCGTTACCGAAATCGCAATGGTTATCACTTAGTATGGCCAAACAGCATCGTAGATCATTCATAAACTCGTACCATTCGTACATAAAAGAATGCGCATGCTCAGACCTGAATCGTCTACACCAATAAGATTGCGGCCGGTATTATAAACCAACACGAGTCGCCCCGCCTCAAAGTGTCTCCCCGCCCCATCGTCCAGACTGCACTCTGGGGTTAGTGATGTTACGTCTGACACCGACGCTCCGAAGCTTGCTTCAAACTCGAACGGTCCTTGCAATGAACCACTGCTTCGGAGCTTGTATCATTACGTCACTAGTCACGTGAAAATGACGTCTGAAGCAAACACACTGGTTCACTCCTGTAGTGAACCACCTGACTGCTTTGACAGCCCAATCCAGTGTTGACAGATTTGAAACCTGGCGGCTGTATTTCTTATAAAAGTGAAGCCAAACCATTGCAACACCGTGGGTTGTAGTAGTCGGTGTTTGGATTGGCGTTATTGTTGAGGAGAGTGGATTGAGTTTATTTCAGTATTGTGATGGACCCGAGAAAGAGAAGTCGTTCCCAAGTTTGGGAACACTTTAAACTTATTTCCCCGGATAAGGTTAGTTCTTTGACAGTTCTGCATACAAATATTTTTACATATGTAGTGAATGATATGGAGAAAGACAGAAACTTCAAAAACCCTCTGCTACATTACAAGTACAACCAGTTACACAAGCACATCCTTTTCAACATACAAAAATATCAGTCCCACCAGTTAACAAGTTATAGAGTTCTGCTTCCCGCAGATAAAGATAAAGCTTTCACACATGATACCACCCGCGGCGCTACCATTGGGCCCGGGTGGCCCACCCATTTTAGGTCCGGGCCCACCCATTGTGAGTAGTGAGTGATTTTCATTCTAGCAGCCCGAGGAAAGCTTTGAGTGAAAGCTTCTCAACCAATCAGTGGCTTCTACCCCACGTGTGACTTATGGCGGTCGCGCACACCGGACGAGAAGTGCGCCGCGTCTTTAAAATTCAAACACACTATTCTCTATGAGTGTACACACCGGCGGCGCCATTCGTCGTCTGTCTGCGGCGCCCAGCAACGGCTCAGGACCTTGTTCAAAATCCTGCCGTGCCACAGAGCGCCATGCATTTGTTTTATATTAAATTTAAATGTATTTGTCTCAAATCGTCGTTAATGTATACTGACTTCACCCTGTGCTGCAATATACATTTAGTTTTATATTCATTTACAGAAATCAGCTGCTTGAATGAAAATGCTGATGTTATCGAATTTTCAGCTGATATTCTCAATTCATTCAGTTAACGGACGCTCTGAGGTAAAGTGTTCAGACTGCAAAGTCAGCAACGATTGTATTTAATTGTACAGTACAATCATAACATAGTACAGACATTATCTTAATTCCATAATGTCCTGAAAAATAACAGTATTGCTGGCCATAAACTGAGAAAGTGCGATGCCAGTGTGCGATACCTCGAGTTGTCCTAGACGCGACGCGGCACAGCGCTGCGCTTCTTGTCCAGTGTGCGACCCCACAGTTAGGCTAACGTTACTGCACTGAGCTGAGGACAGCGACAAGAGCCACACAGGTAGGCTACTGAGTCGCTGTCCTTAGTGCCGCAGAAAAGCGCTGAAACGGAGATGAAGGGGAACCCGTTTTTTTTTTTTTTTTTTTTTGCTTATTTTAACTGGCCCATCCAGTTTTCTGGAGGCCCACCTACAATCAAATTCCTGGCGCCGCTAGTGCATGATACTGCTAAAAAAAACCATAGAAACCATTACAGAAATTATATTGAATTAACCATTACATTTTCAAACTTCATGGGAATTTTATTGGTTGTAATGGGAATTATAGTGGTCTCTGTGGGTCTCTACTGATATGTGTTGGGTTCTATTGGTGGGGGCATTAAATCCTGATGGAATATGTCCCAAACACACTACAAAAAATAATTCTGTAGTGGTTTAAATGGTAAAAGCCAATGGTTCCTATTGGTATTTTAATAGAAACCATTAGAATTTCTGTGGTTCCAACTTTTTTTAGGCTGGTCTGATCTTCTGTCCTTGTCTAAAGAAATAATTACACAAACACACATCATGCTTAATGTTTTATTATCAAGGTGAACACATGAAATTAATCAGTATCTGTAAAATTCACCTACATAAATGAGTTTCACAGCACTAACACTGTTTCAGCTTTGATCGCCTCGGTAAACACGTAATAAACGGGGCGTTAACATATACGCCTACTTGCATTTTATGGTTGTCAGCTTTGTTGCATTACATTTACTTCACCAGGAGATGGTGCTGCAATTTCTATCTGAATGAAGCTTCGAGTAATGAACCATTTTCAACACAATTGTATCAGAAAGCAATAATGCTTCGAAACGCTTCATTTGGCCATCACTATCTGGGGTTACTCACAGTCACATCCCAGAGATTCCCAATCCCAGGTGAAGATAATGAGGAAGTTACGGCTTAGGTTTAGGGCCGTGATATTCAAATGACAATTGTTTTCAGCCGCCACAATTATCAACGGCCGATCAATCGTACGATGGGATTGGCTGTATTCGAAGGTTTCATGATTCACACGTGAACCCTGTCGTAAAATGATTTCTGCGCTCGGATCTACGTTAAATGAGGCCCACTAAGTAAAGTAGGCTATAAACGCAGGGCTCTCTCTAGAACTTCACAAAAACTTCCTCCGAGATTCTCAAGGCAACAATCTGAAAAGCAAGGTGAGTTTTTGGAACAGAAACCTACTGAATAACATTTGCTTTGTCTTTCAAATACACTGAGTATAAATACAAATACATTGAGTATAAATACAAATACATTTCAGTGCAGACATTTTAACTTTATCTTCATTTCTAGGTTCATCATGGCAATGCTGAGAATTCTTCTGCTTCTTTTTGTTATCTTCTCCATGGGGAATGCAGAAGGTAACCAAAAACCCTTGCTGGTTTAAATGCTTTTTGGGAATATACAAGATTCAATTTTACTAATATTTGCATGATAAATGAAGGATTTTTAGTGTCAAAGTAGCCTACACATTTTTGGGCTTATCACACAAACTTGAAATAAGCTAAATAAAATGTTTTCTTTTTTTTTGTAAATATTAACAATCCCCATAAAATGCATGTACAGGAAGATGCCCACGTGGATGGAGAAATTTTGGACTCCGGTGCTACAAGTACTTCTCTCAATCGGTTCACTGGGTCACAGCAGAGGTAAATTAATATTTGCCTCTGCAGTAGTGTATTAGTTACAACAGTTATTTGGACAACAAGTCATTGGGTGTCTTTAACTACATCCAAATAAATAGTTTGGTACAATGTACTTGTATTGATGTAAAACACACTTTCTGCTATTGAGGTGGGATATGGGTAGGTTAGGGACAGGTGGTATGTTAGGTTTAAGTGTGGGTTAACACTGGGTCAACAGTAAGCATAGCTCTAATTACAGCTGGTATTATTTGCAGGTTTTTTTTTTTTTTAAACAGAAGTACAATGTAAAAAATGTAAGCGCACTGAATCCAATTAATTTAAATGTTAGTACAGATTAAATACTCTTAATATATGTGGGAATGTTTCTTTTTAAAAGTTATTCTCTTCTGCAAATAAATCAAACTGATACTGAGCAAATAATCGACCAGAGTAGACTTTGTTTGCAAATGGCTAAAATGTTTAAAGTCATTTTATGCTTTCTGCTAAAGATAAGATTTTGTCATGACAAAAAAAAAAAAAAAATCTGTCTCTTCAGAGAAACTGTCAAACTCTTCGTGCGAATCTCGCATCTGTGCATGATCAATCAGAGAAAGATTTCCTGCTGAGGCTGTTGCCTTCTCCCACAAGAACTTGGGTTGGTGCTCATGATGGTGAACAAGTAAGTTAAATGGTGTGCCCTAAAGAAACCTATTTGTTTGTCTAAACAGAAACTTTGCCTTTGATTAAAGCAGAAACTTCAAATGAAGATAGTTTGACTTCAAAGCTGAACTTGATTAATTTAAGTCTGACCACTAGTGCACTTGTATTCATTCTCTTCACTTATTAGGACGGAGAGTGGTTTTGGACTGATGGAACTGTGTTTAACTATAACCACTGGTGCTCTGGAGAACCTAACAATGCTGGTGTTCCCGAGAACTGTTTGGAGATCGACTGGACCTGTGAGTGCACTTTTTCAATTAATTTCATATCATACGGTAATGTTAAATGACTCGGTTGGATTTCACCAAGTGCCTTAAGTTGAACATCACTGTTTCTAACACCACTGTAATGATCAGAGAAACTGATTTCATTATTCCACCCTACAGCTAACCGTTGCTGGAACGATGCTCCCTGTTCAACCTCAATGAGCTATATTTGTGTTTTGGACGTGTGAGGTCACATTCAGTCATCCTGCTCCACATTTACTTTGATTGTACTACATTTACTTTTTCTGATCTTATCTTTACAAAAAAGTTATCCTGAAATCCAATCTCTACTGAATTTTAATCTCTTCTCAATATTTTCTCTGAAACGCTCATCAAATTAATAAAAGCATTGAATCAAAGCATGTGCATTGTGGACAATCTAATAAATGTATATTGCATGGCAAGGTTTGAGGATATGGTTGGTAGAATGGCATTTAAGGATATCAGGGAAGGGGTTTAAGCAAGCGGCTTCATCGACAAACACTAGAAGACAGTGGTTTCCTACAATGGATTGTAAGCAAATTTGGATTTCATCCAGGGCTCTGGTTTTTGGTCTTATAAAATATGCATCATGATGCTGGAATTCACCATGATCTTTACATGGTCTTCTGGCTCAAGTCCAAAACTCATGGTAATACCATGTTACTCTCTTGCATTTGTTAAATGTCACATGTATAATGTAAATGTAGGCATATGTGAGTCTATTTTTGGAAAGAAAATGTTGTTTGCGACCTGGGGGTCCCTAATGCTAAACGCCCCAGTTCTAAATTATAAGGTCGGTCGCCGTAAAATGTGACCAGTGCAAATGAAGAGGTTAAGAGAACCTAAAATATAAGATGGCATTCCAACTTACGATCAACTTGACCGTATAACTAGGGCTTACACCCAAAAACAAATTAAATTAACATTATATAAATTGTATTTAACTACTAAGTCCAGCAAAATCTCGTTTTTTTTTTTTTTGTTATTGACAGGGCTTTTAGATGTACCAGTTCTCGTACGAGAGATTCTCTCGTACTGCGTAATATCTTTCGCTAGGGGGAAAACCTCTTTTCCACGAGATATTGAAGCCAAAAATTATCCTTAATTTTAAATGTAAAACGCGTTGCGGCAGCATGCAGACATAGGCAAGATGGCTCGCGTGCCTATTGGCTGTCCTGCGACAACTGCAGCAGCCTATCGAGAGTGGCCCTTGGTGACGTCAGATCCAATGGGGGCGCTTCGCGCCCACTACGTCACGTCCTGCCGAGACAGGCGTGGCCTGGGCCTATAAATACAGCTCTGATGGGCTGATATAATCTGGTTTTTCATCTCTTCAGCGAAGCTCACGCATCGCTGGATCCGGAGTGAAGAAGCCGCGCCGTCTGAGAAAAAGCTTTCTGCGGGACGAGCCTCTGCATCTGAAGCCGCTGGCCTTCATCTCGCCGCCTTCAGTCGCCGTACCTGCTACGCTACATAGGCTAGCAGTGTGTGGTTTATTTTCGTTTTTTTTTTATCCGCGGAGTTTGCAGTCTTGTAAACTTATCGAAAGTATGACTGAAACTAATAGATTGGAGCCATTTTCTGGGTTGTTTAACATTTATGCGAATGTTGTACACCTCCCCATAACAAACTTTCAAGGCTATCAATGTTATAAATGACCAACTTCTAAAAACAAAGAATTGCTTGCTTGCTTATATATGTAGCTTTGGAGCCGCTGCTGTGACACAGTACAAACGCTTCCAGTGTGAATACTCTTGCTAAAGTGCCGCTCACGCTCGCTTGCATCGAAAGGTAACTTCGCGTCTGCTGCCCTGTTGGATCCATAGGTATAAACAAGGGGGTAATCCACCTGCCGGAAACGCTGTTAGCATTCCATTGACTCCCATTCATTTTGGCGTCACTTTGACAGCGAATAACTTTACATCGGAGGCGTTTAAAGACTCCATTTGTCCATTGTTTATTTCTAAAGAAACACGACAATGTATAAAAGGCTCCATTACCTTGTATCTTACGTTATGGCCCCGTAGAAGCAGTTTTTGTACAAATAGGCTAACGATTGCGTCATAACACGCGACTCTCTGTCGCACAGTAGAGAAATGACCATGTAGACAGAAGTAGAAGCTTGCGCGCAATCGGGGGGATGTGGAGGCATAAAGTCCGATAAAGTCAAGGGAGAAGCCCATAGAGAGTCATAAAGTTGCTCCTGCTGCTAGCTCATGGACAGCCAATACTCACGATCTCCAGCTCTGCAAGATTCGGAAGGGAATGATTCAGATTGCTCTTGGCACAGCTACTAGAAGACGTACAACTGTCAGACAGGTTGCTCACGTCACATCTACGTCGTCAAGCTCAGTTTGAGCCTGCGCAGTGCGCTCAGCCATCAGGAAGTGAGTGCTTCTAATTGACTTCACTTTTCTCCGTTGAAGTCTATGGGGTCGCTGTGTCCATTTCTCTTACTGTCTATGGGTATAAACCATAGGCATAAACAAACTGCTTCAGTGTGTCGCATAGACGTCGTCATCGTCTTGCTGCTCCCTCCCCGTTCTGTGATCGGTTCCCTAGATGAGGGGAAAATCTGGTCCATGGTATCCAGACTAGCAGCGTGAATAAAATCATGCTGCAGCAAGGCAGCATGGGGAAACCCAGGCTAGCAGTCAGGCTCATTGCCCACCAAAAGTGGCACTGACTTATCTGCAGGGCAAATTAATATAGTATAGCTAGGCTAAATCTCAACCAGTGTATCATTTATCAGCAACATATTTTGTGATATCGTCAAGCCATAAAACTGCTCAATATTAAAGCTTACAATATGGCTTTTTGTAAAGCTGCTTTGAAACGATGTGAATTGAGCGCTATACGAATACATTTTGACAGTAACCTCATCTAACTTGATTCGTAAGTTCATCAAAACATTATCCAATTGATCGTTACTGAAATCGCAATGGTTATCACTTAGTATGGCCAAAGCCCATTTACGGAAAGCCTGGCCACTCCCTATTAAGCCCTTTTGTACCGAATTTTGGTTGTAGTTCCACCAGAGTTCCACTGGGGGCGATCGCCCGAGTGCCAAATGAATGGGAGTCTATGGAGCTAGACAGCTAAATTTGTCTCTTTTACCCGATTGCCGTTGAGAAATCTCAGATTTGATTGTAGGTTTTGCAAGTTCAACATGGGTTATAGGTCGAAAGTTGAATGAACGAGTACTTGTCCTTTTGATTTCTTACAGGTTGAGTTGTTGTTGCCCATAACACGCTAGCATTCTGCTAATGGACGCTGACTGGTCAGTGAAGGACTGATTACGACCAGAGACACAATGGCCAGGGCTTGTGCTATTTGGTAGCCTATCATGTCTTATTTGTCACCGTGGTTTTGCTTTCAAACAAAATAAATGTATGTTTTACTGAAATACAGGGAACTATCATCATTTGTGTAAAATCCCGAGTTTGTGTTTATTCACTGATCCTAATGGAAAAACAAAGCAAACAAATGATGTAAAATTACGGAGCCCTGCATGACATGCGGAAAATTATTGTCTAAATAGAAATGATCTCTCCTTTGATATGCCAGTAATTTCATGCACTGACTTATCTGGAGGGTAAATTAATATAGTATAGGCTAAATCTCAAACAGTGTTTCATTTATCTGCGACATATTTTGTGATATCGCCAAGCCATAAAACTGCTCAATATTAAAGCTTACAATATATGACTTGTTGTAAAGCTGCTCTGAAACTTTGTGAATTGAGCGCTACACGAATACATTTTGACAGTAACTTCATCTAACTTGATTCGAAAGTTCATCAAAACATTATCCAATTGATCGTTACCGAAATCGCAATGGTTATCACTTAGTATGGCCAAACAGCATCGTAGATCATTCATAAACTCGTACCATTCGTACATAAAAGAATGCGCATGCTCAGACCTGAATCGTCTACACCAATAAGATTGCGGCCGGTATTATAAACCAACACGAGTCGCCCCGCCTCAAAGTGTCTCCCCGCCCCATCGTCCAGACTGCACTCTGGGGTTAGTGATGTTACGTCTGACACCGACGCTCCGAAGCTTGCTTCAAACTCGAACGGTCCTTGCAATGAACCACTGCTTCGGAGCTTGTATCATTACGTCACTAGTCACGTGAAAATGACGTCTGAAGCAAACACACTGGTTCACTCCTGTAGTGAACCACCTGACTGCTTTGACAGCCCAATCCAGTGTTGACAGATTTGAAACCTGGCGGCTGTATTTCTTATAAAAGTGAAGCCAAACCATTGCAACACCGTGGGTTGTAGTAGTCGGTGTTTGGATTGGCGTTATTGTTGAGGAGAGTGGATTGAGTTTATTTCAGTATTGTGATGGACCCGAGAAAGAGAAGTCGTTCCCAAGTTTGGGAACACTTTAAACTTATTTCCCCGGATAAGGTTAGTTCTTTGACAGTTCTGCATACAAATATTTTTACATATGTAGTGAATGATATGGAGAAAGACAGAAACTTCAAAAACCCTCTGCTACATTACAAGTACAACCAGTTACACAAGCACATCCTTTTCAACATACAAAAATATCAGTCCCACCAGTTAACAAGTTATAGAGTTCTGCTTCCCGCAGATAAAGATAAAGCTTTCACACATGATACCACCCGCGGCGCTACCATTGGGCCCGGGTGGCCCACCCATTTTAGGTCCGGGCCCACCCATTGTGAGTAGTGAGTGATTTTCATTCTAGCAGCCCGAGGAAAGCTTTGAGTGAAAGCTTCTCAACCAATCAGTGGCTTCTACCCCACGTGTGACTTATGGCGGTCGCGCACACCGGACGAGAAGTGCGCCGCGTCTTTAAAATTCAAACACACTATTCTCTATGAGTGTACACACCGGCGGCGCCATTCGTCGTCTGTCTGCGGCGCCCAGCAACGGCTCAGGACCTTGTTCAAAATCCTGCCGTGCCACAGAGCGCCATGCATTTGTTTTATATTAAATTTAAATGTATTTGTCTCAAATCGTCGTTAATGTATACTGACTTCACCCTGTGCTGCAATATACATTTAGTTTTATATTCATTTACAGAAATCAGCTGCTTGAATGAAAATGCTGATGTTATCGAATTTTCAGCTGATATTCTCAATTCATTCAGTTAACGGACGCTCTGAGGTAAAGTGTTCAGACTGCAAAGTCAGCAACGATTGTATTTAATTGTACAGTACAATCATAACATAGTACAGACATTATCTTAATTC
Source organism: Tiaroga cobitis (assembly GCA_030578255.1). Taxonomy (NCBI): domain Eukaryota; kingdom Metazoa; phylum Chordata; class Actinopteri; order Cypriniformes; family Leuciscidae; genus Tiaroga; species Tiaroga cobitis. Next base: position 16,519 of record JAROOI010000298.1, read on the forward strand.
CATAATGTCCTGAAAAATAACAGTATTGCTGGCCATAAACTGAGAAAGTGCGATGCCAGTGTGCGATACCTCGAGTTGTCCTAGACGCGACGCGGCACAGCGCTGCGCTTCTTGTCCAGTGTGCGACCCCACAGTTAGGCTAACGTTACTGCACTGAGCTGAGGACAGCGACAAGAGCCACACAGGTAGGCTACTGAGTCGCTGTCCTTAGTGCCGCAGAAAAGCGCTGAAACGGAGATGAAGGGGAACCCGTTTTTTTTTTTTTTTTTTTTGCTTATTTTAACTGGCCCATCCAGTTTTCTGGAGGCCCACCTACAATCAAATTCCTGGCGCCGCTAGTGCATGATACTGCTAAAAAAAACCATAGAAACCATTACAGAAATTATATTGAATTAACCATTACATTTTCAAACTTCATGGGAATTTTATTGGTTGTAATGGGAATTATAGTGGTCTCTGTGGGTCTCTACTGATATGTGTTGGGTTCTATTGGTGGGGGCATTAAATCCTGATGGAATATGTCCCAAACACACTACAAAAAATAATTCTGTAGTGGTTTAAATGGTAAAAGCCAATGGTTCCTATTGGTATTTTAATAGAAACCATTAGAATTTCTGTGGTTCCAACTTTTTTTAGGCTGGTCTGATCTTCTGTCCTTGTCTAAAGAAATAATTACACAAACACACATCATGCTTAATGTTTTATTATCAAGGTGAACACATGAAATTAATCAGTATCTGTAAAATTCACCTACATAAATGAGTTTCACAGCACTAACACTGTTTCAGCTTTGATCGCCTCGGTAAACACGTAATAAACGGGGCGTTAACATATACGCCTACTTGCATTTTATGGTTGTCAGCTTTGTTGCATTACATTTACTTCACCAGGAGATGGTGCTGCAATTTCTATCTGAATGAAGCTTCGAGTAATGAACCATTTTCAACACAATTGTATCAGAAAGCAATAATGCTTCGAAACGCTTCATTTGGCCATCACTATCTGGGGTTACTCACAGTCACATCCCAGAGATTCCCAATCCCAGGTGAAGATAATGAGGAAGTTACGGCTTAGGTTTAGGGCCGTGATATTCAAATGACAATTGTTTTCAGCCGCCACAATTATCAACGGCCGATCAATCGTACGATGGGATTGGCTGTATTCGAAGGTTTCATGATTCACACGTGAACCCTGTCGTAAAATGATTTCTGCGCTCGGATCTACGTTAAATGAGGCCCACTAAGTAAAGTAGGCTATAAACGCAGGGCTCTCTCTAGAACTTCACAAAAACTTCCTCCGAGATTCTCAAGGCAACAATCTGAAAAGCAAGGTGAGTTTTTGGAACAGAAACCTACTGAATAACATTTGCTTTGTCTTTCAAATACACTGAGTATAAATACAAATACATTGAGTATAAATACAAATACATTTCAGTGCAGACATTTTAACTTTATCTTCATTTCTAGGTTCATCATGGCAATGCTGAGAATTCTTCTGCTTCTTTTTGTTATCTTCTCCATGGGGAATGCAGAAGGTAACCAAAAACCCTTGCTGGTTTAAATGCTTTTTGGGAATATACAAGATTCAATTTTACTAATATTTGCATGATAAATGAAGGATTTTTAGTGTCAAAGTAGCCTACACATTTTTGGGCTTATCACACAAACTTGAAATAAGCTAAATAAAATGTTTTCTTTTTTTTTGTAAATATTAACAATCCCCATAAAATGCATGTACAGGAAGATGCCCACGTGGATGGAGAAATTTTGGACTCCGGTGCTACAAGTACTTCTCTCAATCGGTTCACTGGGTCACAGCAGAGGTAAATTAATATTTGCCTCTGCAGTAGTGTATTAGTTACAACAGTTATTTGGACAACAAGTCATTGGGTGTCTTTAACTACATCCAAATAAATAGTTTGGTACAATGTACTTGTATTGATGTAAAACACACTTTCTGCTATTGAGGTGGGATATGGGTAGGTTAGGGACAGGTGGTATGTTAGGTTTAAGTGTGGGTTAACACTGGGTCAACAGTAAGCATAGCTCTAATTACAGCTGGTATTATTTGCAGGTTTTTTTTTTTTTTTAAACAGAAGTACAATGTAAAAAATGTAAGCGCACTGAATCCAATTAATTTAAATGTTAGTACAGATTAAATACTCTTAATATATGTGGGAATGTTTCTTTTTAAAAGTTATTCTCTTCTGCAAATAAATCAAACTGATACTGAGCAAATAATCGACCAGAGTAGACTTTGTTTGCAAATGGCTAAAATGTTTAAAGTCATTTTATGCTTTCTGCTAAAGATAAGATTTTGTCATGACAAAAAAAAAAAAAAATCTGTCTCTTCAGAGAAACTGTCAAACTCTTCGTGCGAATCTCGCATCTGTGCATGATCAATCAGAGAAAGATTTCCTGCTGAGGCTGTTGCCTTCTCCCACAAGAACTTGGGTTGGTGCTCATGATGGTGAACAAGTAAGTTAAATGGTGTGCCCTAAAGAAACCTATTTGTTTGTCTAAACAGAAACTTTGCCTTTGATTAAAGCAGAAACTTCAAATGAAGATAGTTTGACTTCAAAGCTGAACTTGATTAATTTAAGTCTGACCACTAGTGCACTTGTATTCATTCTCTTCACTTATTAGGACGGAGAGTGGTTTTGGACTGATGGAACTGTGTTTAACTATAACCACTGGTGCTCTGGAGAACCTAACAATGCTGGTGTTCCCGAGAACTGTTTGGAGATCGACTGGACCTGTGAGTGCACTTTTTCAATTAATTTCATATCATACGATAATGTTAAATGACTCGGTTGGATTTCACCAAGTGCCTTAAGTTGAACATCACTGTTTCTAACACCACTGTAATGATCAGAGAAACTGATTTCATTATTCCACCCTACAGCTAACCGTTGCTGGAACGATGCTCCCTGTTCAACCTCAATGAGCTATATTTGTGTTTTGGACGTGTGAGGTCACATTCAGTCATCCTGCTCCACATTTACTTTGATTGTACTACATTTACTTTTTCTGATCTTATCTTTACAAAAAAGTTATCCTGAAATCCAATCTCTACTGAATTTTAATCTCTTCTCAATATTTTCTCTGAAACGCTCATCAAATTAATAAAAGCATTGAATCAAAGCATGTGCATTGTGGACAATCTAATAAATGTATATTGCATGGCAAGGTTTGAGGATATGGTTGGTAGAATGGCATTTAAGGATATCAGGGAAGGGGTTTAAGCAAGCGGCTTCATCGACAAACACTAGAAGACAGTGGTTTCCTACAATGGATTGTAAGCAAATTTGGATTTCATCCAGGGCTCTGGTTTTTGGTCTTATAAAATATGCATCATGATGCTGGAATTCACCATGATCTTTACATGGTCTTCTGGCTCAAGTCCAAAACTCATGGTAATACCATGTTACTCTCTTGCATTTGTTAAATGTCACATGTATAATGTAAATGTAGGCATATGTGAGTCTATTTTTGGAAAGAAAATGTTGTTTGCGACCTGGGGGTCCCTAATGCTAAACGCCCCAGTTCTAAATTATAAGGTCGGTCGCCGTAAAATGTGACCAGTGCAAATGAAGAGGTTAAGAGAACCTAAAATATAAGATGGCATTCCAACTTACGATCAACTTTTCCGTATAACTAGGGCTTACACCCAAAAACAAATTAAATTAACATTATATAAATTGTATTTAACTACTAAGTCCAGCAAAATCTCGTTTTTTTTTTTTTTGTTATTGACAGGGCTTTTAGATGTACCAGTTCTCGTACGAGAGATTCTCTCGTACTGCGTAATATCTTTCGCTAGGGGGAAAACCTCTTTTCCACGAGATATTGAAGCCAAAAATTATCCTTAATTTTAAATGTAAAACGCGTTGCGGCAGCATGCAGACATAGGCAAGATGGCTCGCGTGCCTATTGGCTGTCCTGCGACAACTGCAGCAGCCTATCGAGAGTGGCCCTTGGTGACGTCAGATCCAATGGGGGCGCTTCGCGCCCACTACGTCACGTCCTGCCGAGACAGGCGTGGCCTGGGCCTATAAATACAGCTCTGATGGGCTGATATAATCTGGTTTTTCATCTCTTCAGCGAAGCTCACGCATCGCTGGATCCGGAGTGAAGAAGCCGCGCCGTCTGAGAAAAAGCTTTCTGCGGGACGAGCCTCTGCATCTGAAGCCGCTGGCCTTCATCTCGCCGCCTTCAGTCGCCGTACCTGCTACGCTACATAGGCTAGCAGTGTGTGGTTTATTTTCGTTTTTTTTTTATCCGCGGAGTTTGCAGTCTTGTAAACTTATCGAAAGTATGACTGAAACTAATAGATTGGAGCCATTTTCTGGGTTGTTTAACATTTATGCGAATGTTGTACACCTCCCCATAACAAACTTTCAAGGCTATCAATGTTATAAATGACCAACTTCTAAAAACAAAGAATTGCTTGCTTGCTTATATATGTAGCTTTGGAGCCGCTGCTGTGACACAGTACAAACGCTTCCAGTGTGAATACTCTTGCTAAAGTGCCGCTCACGCTCGCTTGCATCGAAAGGTAACTTCGCGTCTGCTGCCCTGTTGGATCCATAGGTATAAACAAGGGGGTAATCCACCTGCCGGAAACGCTGTTAGCATTCCATTGACTCCCATTCATTTTGGCGTCACTTTGACAGCGAATAACTTTACATCGGAGGCGTTTAAAGACTCCATTTGTCCATTGTTTATTTCTAAAGAAACACGACAATGTATAAAAGGCTCCATTACCTTGTATCTTACGTTATGGCCCCGTAGAAGCAGTTTTTGTACAAATAGGCTAACGATTGCGTCATAACACGCGACTCTCTGTCGCACAGTAGAGAAATGACCATGTAGACAGAAGTAGAAGCTTGCGCGCAATCGGGGGGATGTGGAGGCATAAAGTCCGATAAAGTCAAGGGAGAAGCCCATAGAGAGTCATAAAGTTGCTCCTGCTGCTAGCTCATGGACAGCCAATACTCACGATCTCCAGCTCTGCAAGATTCGGAAGGGAATGATTCAGATTGCTCTTGGCACAGCTACTAGAAGACGTACAACTGTCAGACAGGTTGCTCACGTCACATCTACGTCGTCAAGCTCAGTTTGAGCCTGCGCAGTGCGCTCAGCCATCAGGAAGTGAGTGCTTCTAATTGACTTCACTTTTCTCCGTTGAAGTCTATGGGGTCGCTGTGTCCATTTCTCTTACTGTCTATGGGTATAAACCATAGGCATAAACAAACTGCTTCAGTGTGTCGCATAGACGTCGTCATCGTCTTGCTGCTCCCTCCCCGTTCTGTGATCGGTTCCCTAGATGAGGGGAAAATCTGGTCCATGGTATCCAGACTAGCAGCGTGAATAAAATCATGCTGCAGCAAGGCAGCATGGGGAAACCCAGGCTAGCAGTCAGGCTCATTGCCCACCAAAAGTGGCACTGACTTATCTGCAGGGCAAATTAATATAGTATAGCTAGGCTAAATCTCAACCAGTGTATCATTTATCAGCAACATATTTTGTGATATCGTCAAGCCATAAAACTGCTCAATATTAAAGCTTACAATATGGCTTTTTGTAAAGCTGCTTTGAAACGATGTGAATTGAGCGCTATACGAATACATTTTGACAGTAACCTCATCTAACTTGATTCGTAAGTTCATCAAAACATTATCCAATTGATCGTTACTGAAATCGCAATGGTTATCACTTAGTATGGCCAAAGCCCATTTACGGAAAGCCTGGCCACTCCCTATTAAGCCCTTTTGTACCGAATTTTGGTTGTAGTTCCACCAGAGTTCCACTGGGGGCGATCGCCCGAGTGCCAAATGAATGGGAGTCTATGGAGCTAGACAGCTAAATTTGTCTCTTTTACCCGATTGCCGTTGAGAAATCTCAGATTTGATTGTAGGTTTTGCAAGTTCAACATGGGTTATAGGTCGAAAGTTGAATGAACGAGTACTTGTCCTTTTGATTTCTTACAGGTTGAGTTGTTGTTGCCCATAACACGCTAGCATTCTGCTAATGGACGCTGACTGGTCAGTGAAGGACTGATTACGACCAGAGACACAATGGCCAGGGCTTGTGCTATTTGGTAGCCTATCATGTCTTATTTGTCACCGTGGTTTTGCTTTCAAACAAAATAAATGTATGTTTTACTGAAATACAGGGAACTATCATCATTTGTGTAAAATCCCGAGTTTGTGTTTATTCACTGATCCTAATGGAAAAACAAAGCAAACAAATGATGTAAAATTACGGAGCCCTGCATGACATGCGGAAAATTATTGTCTAAATAGAAATGATCTCTCCTTTGATATGCCAGTAATTTCATGCACTGACTTATCTGGAGGGTAAATTAATATAGTATAGGCTAAATCTCAAACAGTGTTTCATTTATCTGCGACATATTTTGTGATATCGCCAAGCCATAAAACTGCTCAATATTAAAGCTTACAATATATGACTTGTTGTAAAGCTGCTCTGAAACTTTGTGAATTGAGCGCTACACGAATACATTTTGACAGTAACTTCATCTAACTTGATTCGAAAGTTCATCAAAACATTATCCAATTGATCGTTACCGAAATCGCAATGGTTATCACTTAGTATGGCCAAACAGCATCGTAGATCATTCATAAACTCGTACCATTCGTACATAAAAGAATGCGCATGCTCAGACCTGAATCGTCTACACCAATAAGATTGCGGCCGGTATTATAAACCAACACGAGTCGCCCCGCCTCAAAGTGTCTCCCCGCCCCATCGTCCAGACTGCACTCTGGGGTTAGTGATGTTACGTCTGACACCGACGCTCCGAAGCTTGCTTCAAACTCGAACGGTCCTTGCAATGAACCACTGCTTCGGAGCTTGTATCATTACGTCACTAGTCACGTGAAAATGACGTCTGAAGCAAACACACTGGTTCACTCCTGTAGTGAACCACCTGACTGCTTTGACAGCCCAATCCAGTGTTGACAGATTTGAAACCTGGCGGCTGTATTTCTTATAAAAGTGAAGCCAAACCATTGCAACACCGTGGGTTGTAGTAGTCGGTGTTTGGATTGGCGTTATTGTTGAGGAGAGTGGATTGAGTTTATTTCAGTATTGTGATGGACCCGAGAAAGAGAAGTCGTTCCCAAGTTTGGGAACACTTTAAACTTATTTCCCCGGATAAGGTTAGTTCTTTGACAGTTCTGCATACAAATATTTTTACATATGTAGTGAATGATATGGAGAAAGACAGAAACTTCAAAAACCCTCTGCTACATTACAAGTACAACCAGTTACACAAGCACATCCTTTTCAACATACAAAAATATCAGTCCCACCAGTTAACAAGTTATAGAGTTCTGCTTCCCGCAGATAAAGATAAAGCTTTCACACATGATACCACCCGCGGCGCTACCATTGGGCCCGGGTGGCCCACCCATTTTAGGTCCGGGCCCACCCATTGTGAGTAGTGAGTGATTTTCATTCTAGCAGCCCGAGGAAAGCTTTGAGTGAAAGCTTCTCAACCAATCAGTGGCTTCTACCCCACGTGTGACTTATGGCGGTCGCGCACACCGGACGAGAAGTGCGCCGCGTCTTTAAAATTCAAACACACTATTCTCTATGAGTGTACACACCGGCGGCGCCATTCGTCGTCTGTCTGCGGCGCCCAGCAACGGCTCAGGACCTTGTTCAAAATCCTGCCGTGCCACAGAGCGCCATGCATTTGTTTTATATTAAATTTAAATGTATTTGTCTCAAATCGTCGTTAATGTATACTGACTTCACCCTGTGCTGCAATATACATTTAGTTTTATATTCATTTACAGAAATCAGCTGCTTGAATGAAAATGCTGATGTTATCGAATTTTCAGCTGATATTCTCAATTCATTCAGTTAACGGACGCTCTGAGGTAAAGTGTTCAGACTGCAAAGTCAGCAACGATTGTATTTAATTGTACAGTACAATCATAACATAGTACAGACATTATCTTAATTCCATAATGTCCTGAAAAATAACAGTATTGCTGGCCATAAACTGAGAAAGTGCGATGCCAGTGTGCGATACCTCGAGTTGTCCTAGACGCGACGCGGCACAGCGCTGCGCTTCTTGTCCAGTGTGCGACCCCACAGTTAGGCTAACGTTACTGCACTGAGCTGAGGACAGCGACAAGAGCCACACAGGTAGGCTACTGAGTCGCTGTCCTTAGTGCCGCAGAAAAGCGCTGAAACGGAGATGAAGGGGAACCCGTTTTTTTTTTTTTTTTTTTTGCTTATTTTAACTGGCCCATCCAGTTTTCTGGAGGCCCACCTACAATCAAATTCCTGGCGCCGCTAGTGCATGATACTGCTAAAAAAAACCATAGAAACCATTACAGAAATTATATTGAATTAACCATTACATTTTCAAACTTCATGGGAATTTTATTGGTTGTAATGGGAATTATAGTGGTCTCTGTGGGTCTCTACTGATATGTGTTGGGTTCTATTGGTGGGGGCATTAAATCCTGATGGAATATGTCCCAAACACACTACAAAAAATAATTCTGTAGTGGTTTAAATGGTAAAAGCCAATGGTTCCTATTGGTATTTTAATAGAAACCATTAGAATTTCTGTGGTTCCAACTTTTTTTAGGCTGGTCTGATCTTCTGTCCTTGTCTAAAGAAATAATTACACAAACACACATCATGCTTAATGTTTTATTATCAAGGTGAACACATGAAATTAATCAGTATCTGTAAAATTCACCTACATAAATGAGTTTCACAGCACTAACACTGTTTCAGCTTTGATCGCCTCGGTAAACACGTAATAAACGGGGCGTTAACATATACGCCTACTTGCATTTTATGGTTGTCAGCTTTGTTGCATTACATTTACTTCACCAGGAGATGGTGCTGCAATTTCTATCTGAATGAAGCTTCGAGTAATGAACCATTTTCAACACAATTGTATCAGAAAGCAATAATGCTTCGAAACGCTTCATTTGGCCATCACTATCTGGGGTTACTCACAGTCACATCCCAGAGATTCCCAATCCCAGGTGAAGATAATGAGGAAGTTACGGCTTAGGTTTAGGGCCGTGATATTCAAATGACAATTGTTTTCAGCCGCCACAATTATCAACGGCCGATCAATCGTACGATGGGATTGGCTGTATTCGAAGGTTTCATGATTCACACGTGAACCCTGTCGTAAAATGATTTCTGCGCTCGGATCTACGTTAAATGAGGCCCACTAAGTAAAGTAGGCTATAAACGCAGGGCTCTCTCTAGAACTTCACAAAAACTTCCTCCGAGATTCTCAAGGCAACAATCTGAAAAGCAAGGTGAGTTTTTGGAACAGAAACCTACTGAATAACATTTGCTTTGTCTTTCAAATACACTGAGTATAAATACAAATACATTGAGTATAAATACAAATACATTTCAGTGCAGACATTTTAACTTTATCTTCATTTCTAGGTTCATCATGGCAATGCTGAGAATTCTTCTGCTTCTTTTTGTTATCTTCTCCATGGGGAATGCAGAAGGTAACCAAAAACCCTTGCTGGTTTAAATGCTTTTTGGGAATATACAAGATTCAATTTTACTAATATTTGCATGATAAATGAAGGATTTTTAGTGTCAAAGTAGCCTACACATTTTTGGGCTTATCACACAAACTTGAAATAAGCTAAATAAAATGTTTTCTTTTTTTTTGTAAATATTAACAATCCCCATAAAATGCATGTACAGGAAGATGCCCACGTGGATGGAGAAATTTTGGACTCCGGTGCTACAAGTACTTCTCTCAATCGGTTCACTGGGTCACAGCAGAGGTAAATTAATATTTGCCTCTGCAGTAGTGTATTAGTTACAACAGTTATTTGGACAACAAGTCATTGGGTGTCTTTAACTACATCCAAATAAATAGTTTGGTACAATGTACTTGTATTGATGTAAAACACACTTTCTGCTATTGAGGTGGGATATGGGTAGGTTAGGGACAGGTGGTATGTTAGGTTTAAGTGTGGGTTAACACTGGGTCAACAGTAAGCATAGCTCTAATTACAGCTGGTATTATTTGCAGGTTTTGTTTTTTTTTTTAAACAGAAGTACAATGTAAAAAATGTAAGCGCACTGAATCCAATTAATTTAAATGTTAGTACAGATTAAATACTCTTAATATATGTGGGAATGTTTCTTTTTAAAAGTTATTCTCTTCTGCAAATAAATCAAACTGATACTGAGCAAATAATCGACCAGAGTAGACTTTGTTTGCAAATGGCTAAAATGTTTAAAGTCATTTTATGCTTTCTGCTAAAGATAAGATTTTGTCATGACAAAAAAAAAAAAAAATCTGTCTCTTCAGAGAAACTGTCAAACTCTTCGTGCGAATCTCGCATCTGTGCATGATCAATCAGAGAAAGATTTCCTGCTGAGGCTGTTGCCTTCTCCCACAAGAACTTGGGTTGGTGCTCATGATGGTGAACAAGTAAGTTAAATGGTGTGCCCTAAAGAAACCTATTTGTTTGTCTAAACAGAAACTTTGCCTTTGATTAAAGCAGAAACTTCAAATGAAGATAGTTTGACTTCAAAGCTGAACTTGATTAATTTAAGTCTGACCACTAGTGCACTTGTATTCATTCTCTTCACTTATTAGGACGGAGAGTGGTTTTGGACTGATGGAACTGTGTTTAACTATAACCACTGGTGCTCTGGAGAACCTAACAATGCTGGTGTTCCCGAGAACTGTTTGGAGATCGACTGGACCTGTGAGTGCACTTTTTCAATTAATTTCATATCATACGGTAATGTTAAATGACTCGGTTGGATTTCACCAAGTGCCTTAAGTTGAACATCACTGTTTCTAACACCACTGTAATGATCAGAGAAACTGATTTCATTATTCCACCCTACAGCTAACCGTTGCTGGAACGATGCTCCCTGTTCAACCTCAATGAGCTATATTTGTGTTTTGGACGTGTGAGGTCACATTCAGTCATCCTGCTCCACATTTACTTTGATTGTACTACATTTACTTTTTCTGATCTTATCTTTACAAAAAAGTTATCCTGAAATCCAATCTCTACTGAATTTTAATCTCTTCTCAATATTTTCTCTGAAACGCTCATCAAATTAATAAAAGCATTGAATCAAAGCATGTGCATTGTGGACAATCTAATAAATGTATATTGCATGGCAAGGTTTGAGGATATGGTTGGTAGAATGGCATTTAAGGATATCAGGGAAGGGGTTTAAGCAAGCGGCTTCATCGACAAACACTAGAAGACAGTGGTTTCCTACAATGGATTGTAAGCAAATTTGGATTTCATCCAGGGCTCTGGTTTTTGGTCTTATAAAATATGCATCATGATGCTGGAATTCACCATGATCTTTACATGGTCTTCTGGCTCAAGTCCAAAACTCATGGTAATACCATGTTACTCTCTTGCATTTGTTAAATGTCACATGTATAATGTAAATGTAGGCATATGTGAGTCTATTTTTGGAAAGAAAATGTTGTTTGCGACCTGGGGGTCCCTAATGCTAAACGCCCCAGTTCTAAATTATAAGGTCGGTCGCCGTAAAATGTGACCAGTGCAAATGAAGAGGTTAAGAGAACCTAAAATATAAGATGGCATTCCAACTTACGATCAACTTGACCGTATAACTAGGGCTTACACCCAAAAACAAATTAAATTAACATTATATAAATTGTATTTAACTACTAAGTCCAGCAAAATCTCGTTTTTTTTTTTTTTGTTATTGACAGGGCTTTTAGATGTACCAGTTCTCGTACGAGAGATTCTCTCGTACTGCGTAATATCTTTCGCTAGGGGGAAAACCTCTTTTCCACGAGATATTGAAGCCAAAAATTATCCTTAATTTTAAATGTAAAACGCGTTGCGGCAGCATGCAGACATAGGCAAGATGGCTCGCGTGCCTATTGGCTGTCCTGCGACAACTGCAGCAGCCTATCGAGAGTGGCCCTTGGTGACGTCAGATCCAATGGGGGCGCTTCGCGCCCACTACGTCACGTCCTGCCGAGACAGGCGTGGCCTGGGCCTATAAATACAGCTCTGATGGGCTGATATAATCTGGTTTTTCATCTCTTCAGCGAAGCTCACGCATCGCTGGATCCGGAGTGAAGAAGCCGCGCCGTCTGAGAAAAAGCTTTCTGCGGGACGAGCCTCTGCATCTGAAGCCGCTGGCCTTCATCTCGCCGCCTTCAGTCGCCGTACCTGCTACGCTACATAGGCTAGCAGTGTGTGGTTTATTTTCGTTTTTTTTTTATCCGCGGAGTTTGCAGTCTTGTAAACTTATCGAAAGTATGACTGAAACTAATAGATTGGAGCCATTTTCTGGGTTGTTTAACATTTATGCGAATGTTGTACACCTCCCCATAACAAACTTTCAAGGCTATCAATGTTATAAATGACCAACTTCTAAAAACAAAGAATTGCTTGCTTGCTTATATATGTAGCTTTGGAGCCGCTGCTGTGACACAGTACAAACGCTTCCAGTGTGAATACTCTTGCTAAAGTGCCGCTCACGCTCGCTTGCATCGAAAGGTAACTTCGCGTCTGCTGCCCTGTTGGATCCATAGGTATAAACAAGGGGGTAATCCACCTGCCGGAAACGCTGTTAGCATTCCATTGACTCCCATTCATTTTGGCGTCACTTTGACAGCGAATAACTTTACATCGGAGGCGTTTAAAGACTCCATTTGTCCATTGTTTATTTCTAAAGAAACACGACAATGTATAAAAGGCTCCATTACCTTGTATCTTACGTTATGGCCCCGTAGAAGCAGTTTTTGTACAAATAGGCTAACGATTGCGTCATAACACGCGACTCTCTGTCGCACAGTAGAGAAATGACCATGTAGACAGAAGTAGAAGCTTGCGCGCAATCGGGGGGATGTGGAGGCATAAAGTCCGATAAAGTCAAGGGAGAAGCCCATAGAGAGTCATAAAGTTGCTCCTGCTGCTAGCTCATGGACAGCCAATACTCACGATCTCCAGCTCTGCAAGATTCGGAAGGGAATGATTCAGATTGCTCTTGGCACAGCTACTAGAAGACGTACAACTGTCAGACAGGTTGCTCACGTCACATCTACGTCGTCAAGCTCAGTTTGAGCCTGCGCAGTGCGCTCAGCCATCAGGAAGTGAGTGCTTCTAATTGACTTCACTTTTCTCCGTTGAAGTCTATGGGGTCGCTGTGTCCATTTCTCTTACTGTCTATGGGTATAAACCATAGGCATAAACAAACTGCTTCAGTGTGTCGCATAGACGTCGTCATCGTCTTGCTGCTCCCTCCCCGTTCTGTGATCGGTTCCCTAGATGAGGGGAAAATCTGGTCCATGGTATCCAGACTAGCAGCGTGAATAAAATCATGCTGCAGCAAGGCAGCATGGGGAAACCCAGGCTAGCAGTCAGGCTCATTGCCCACCAAAAGTGGCACTGACTTATCTGCAGGGCAAATTAATATAGTATAGCTAGGCTAAATCTCAACCAGTGTATCATTTATCAGCAACATATTTTGTGATATCGTCAAGCCATAAAACTGCTCAATATTAAAGCTTACAATATGGCTTTTTGTAAAGCTGCTTTGAAACGATGTGAATTGAGCGCTATACGAATACATTTTGACAGTAACCTCATCTAACTTGATTCGTAAGTTCATCAAAACATTATCCAATTGATCGTTACTGAAATCGCAATGGTTATCACTTAGTATGGCCAAAGCCCATTTACGGAAAGCCTGGCCACTCCCTATTAAGCCCTTTTGTACCGAATTTTGGTTGTAGTTCCACCAGAGTTCCACTGGGGGCGATCGCCCGAGTGCCAAATGAATGGGAGTCTATGGAGCTAGACAGCTAAATTTGTCTCTTTTACCCGATTGCCGTTGAGAAATCTCAGATTTGATTGTAGGTTTTGCAAGTTCAACATGGGTTATAGGTCGAAAGTTGAATGAACGAGTACTTGTCCTTTTGATTTCTTACAGGTTGAGTTGTTGTTGCCCATAACACGCTAGCATTCTGCTAATGGACGCTGACTGGTCAGTGAAGGACTGATTACGACCAGAGACACAATGGCCAGGGCTTGTGCTATTTGGTAGCCTATCATGTCTTATTTGTCACCGTGGTTTTGCTTTCAAACAAAATAAATGTATGTTTTACTGAAATACAGGGAACTATCATCATTTGTGTAAAATCCCGAGTTTGTGTTTATTCACTGATCCTAATGGAAAAACAAAGCAAACAAATGATGTAAAATTACGGAGCCCTGCATGACATGCGGAAAATTATTGTCTAAATAGAAATGATCTCTCCTTTGATATGCCAGTAATTTCATGCACTGACTTATCTGGAGGGTAAATTAATATAGTATAGGCTAAATCTCAAACAGTGTTTCATTTATCTGCGACATATTTTGTGATATCGCCAAGCCATAAAACTGCTCAATATTAAAGCTTACAATATATGACTTGTTGTAAAGCTGCTCTGAAACTTTGTGAATTGAGCGCTACACGAATACATTTTGACAGTAACTTCATCTAACTTGATTCGAAAGTTCATCAAAACATTATCCAATTGATCGTTACCGAAATCGCAATGGTTATCACTTAGTATGGCCAAACAGCATCGTAGATCATTCATAAACTCGTACCATTCGTACATAAAAGAATGCGCATGCTCAGACCTGAATCGTCTACACCAATAAGATTGCGGCCGGTATTATAAACCAACACGAGTCGCCCCGCCTCAAAGTGTCTCCCCGCCCCATCGTCCAGACTGCACTCTGGGGTTAGTGATGTTACGTCTGACACCGACGCTCCGAAGCTTGCTTCAAACTCGAACGGTCCTTGCAATGAACCACTGCTTCGGAGCTTGTATCATTACGTCACTAGTCACGTGAAAATGACGTCTGAAGCAAACACACTGGTTCACTCCTGTAGTGAACCACCTGACTGCTTTGACAGCCCAATCCAGTGTTGACAGATTTGAAACCTGGCGGCTGTATTTCTTATAAAAGTGAAGCCAAACCATTGCAACACCGTGGGTTGTAGTAGTCGGTGTTTGGATTGGCGTTATTGTTGAGGAGAGTGGATTGAGTTTATTTCAGTATTGTGATGGACCCGAGAAAGAGAAGTCGTTCCCAAGTTTGGGAACACTTTAAACTTATTTCCCCGGATAAGGTTAGTTCTTTGACAGTTCTGCATACAAATATTTTTACATATGTAGTGAATGATATGGAGAAAGACAGAAACTTCAAAAACCCTCTGCTACATTACAAGTACAACCAGTTACACAAGCACATCCTTTTCAACATACAAAAATATCAGTCCCACCAGTTAACAAGTTATAGAGTTCTGCTTCCCGCAGATAAAGATAAAGCTTTCACACATGATACCACCCGCGGCGCTACCATTGGGCCCGGGTGGCCCACCCATTTTAGGTCCGGGCCCACCCATTGTGAGTAGTGAGTGATTTTCATTCTAGCAGCCCGAGGAAAGCTTTGAGTGAAAGCTTCTCAACCAATCAGTGGCTTCTACCCCACGTGTGACTTATGGCGGTCGCGCACACCGGACGAGAAGTGCGCCGCGTCTTTAAAATTCAAACACACTATTCTCTATGAGTGTACACACCGGCGGCGCCATTCGTCGTCTGTCTGCGGCGCCCAGCAACGGCTCAGGACCTTGTTCAAAATCCTGCCGTGCCACAGAGCGCCATGCATTTGTTTTATATTAAATTTAAATGTATTTGTCTCAAATCGTCGTTAATGTATACTGACTTCACCCTGTGCTGCAATATACATTTAGTTTTATATTCATTTACAGAAATCAGCTGCTTGAATGAAAATGCTGATGTTATCGAATTTTCAGCTGATATTCTCAATTCATTCAGTTAACGGACGCTCTGAGGTAAAGTGTTCAGACTGCAAAGTCAGCAACGATTGTATTTAATTGTACAGTACAATCATAACATAGTACAGACATTATCTTAATTCCATAATGTCCTGAAAAATAACAGTATTGCTGGCCATAAACTGAGAAAGTGCGATGCCAGTGTGCGATACCTCGAGTTGTCCTAGACGCGACGCGGCACAGCGCTGCGCTTCTTGTCCAGTGTGCGACCCCA
Organism: Tiaroga cobitis; assembly: GCA_030578255.1. NCBI lineage: Eukaryota > Metazoa > Chordata > Actinopteri > Cypriniformes > Leuciscidae > Tiaroga > Tiaroga cobitis. The sequence continues at coordinate 32,647 of JAROOI010000298.1, forward strand.
CAGTTAGGCTAACGTTACTGCACTGAGCTGAGGACAGCGACAAGAGCCACACAGGTAGGCTACTGAGTCGCTGTCCTTAGTGCCGCAGAAAAGCGCTGAAACGGAGATGAAGGGGAACCCGTTTTTTTTTTTTTTTTTTTTGCTTATTTTAACTGGCCCATCCAGTTTTCTGGAGGCCCACCTACAATCAAATTCCTGGCGCCGCTAGTGCATGATACTGCTAAAAAAAACCATAGAAACCATTACAGAAATTATATTGAATTAACCATTACATTTTCAAACTTCATGGGAATTTTATTGGTTGTAATGGGAATTATAGTGGTCTCTGTGGGTCTCTACTGATATGTGTTGGGTTCTATTGGTGGGGGCATTAAATCCTGATGGAATATGTCCCAAACACACTACAAAAAATAATTCTGTAGTGGTTTAAATGGTAAAAGCCAATGGTTCCTATTGGTATTTTAATAGAAACCATTAGAATTTCTGTGGTTCCAACTTTTTTTAGGCTGGTCTGATCTTCTGTCCTTGTCTAAAGAAATAATTACACAAACACACATCATGCTTAATGTTTTATTATCAAGGTGAACACATGAAATTAATCAGTATCTGTAAAATTCACCTACATAAATGAGTTTCACAGCACTAACACTGTTTCAGCTTTGATCGCCTCGGTAAACACGTAATAAACGGGGCGTTAACATATACGCCTACTTGCATTTTATGGTTGTCAGCTTTGTTGCATTACATTTACTTCACCAGGAGATGGTGCTGCAATTTCTATCTGAATGAAGCTTCGAGTAATGAACCATTTTCAACACAATTGTATCAGAAAGCAATAATGCTTCGAAACGCTTCATTTGGCCATCACTATCTGGGGTTACTCACAGTCACATCCCAGAGATTCCCAATCCCAGGTGAAGATAATGAGGAAGTTACGGCTTAGGTTTAGGGCCGTGATATTCAAATGACAATTGTTTTCAGCCGCCACAATTATCAACGGCCGATCAATCGTACGATGGGATTGGCTGTATTCGAAGGTTTCATGATTCACACGTGAACCCTGTCGTAAAATGATTTCTGCGCTCGGATCTACGTTAAATGAGGCCCACTAAGTAAAGTAGGCTATAAACGCAGGGCTCTCTCTAGAACTTCACAAAAACTTCCTCCGAGATTCTCAAGGCAACAATCTGAAAAGCAAGGTGAGTTTTTGGAACAGAAACCTACTGAATAACATTTGCTTTGTCTTTCAAATACACTGAGTATAAATACAAATACATTGAGTATAAATACAAATACATTTCAGTGCAGACATTTTAACTTTATCTTCATTTCTAGGTTCATCATGGCAATGCTGAGAATTCTTCTGCTTCTTTTTGTTATCTTCTCCATGGGGAATGCAGAAGGTAACCAAAAACCCTTGCTGGTTTAAATGCTTTTTGGGAATATACAAGATTCAATTTTACTAATATTTGCATGATAAATGAAGGATTTTTAGTGTCAAAGTAGCCTACACATTTTTGGGCTTATCACACAAACTTGAAATAAGCTAAATAAAATGTTTTCTTTTTTTTTGTAAATATTAACAATCCCCATAAAATGCATGTACAGGAAGATGCCCACGTGGATGGAGAAATTTTGGACTCCGGTGCTACAAGTACTTCTCTCAATCGGTTCACTGGGTCACAGCAGAGGTAAATTAATATTTGCCTCTGCAGTAGTGTATTAGTTACAACAGTTATTTGGACAACAAGTCATTGGGTGTCTTTAACTACATCCAAATAAATAGTTTGGTACAATGTACTTGTATTGATGTAAAACACACTTTCTGCTATTGAGGTGGGATATGGGTAGGTTAGGGACAGGTGGTATGTTAGGTTTAAGTGTGGGTTAACACTGGGTCAACAGTAAGCATAGCTCTAATTACAGCTGGTATTATTTGCAGGTTTTTTTTTTTTTTTTAAACAGAAGTACAATGTAAAAAATGTAAGCGCACTGAATCCAATTAATTTAAATGTTAGTACAGATTAAATACTCTTAATATATGTGGGAATGTTTCTTTTTAAAAGTTATTCTCTTCTGCAAATAAATCAAACTGATACTGAGCAAATAATCGACCAGAGTAGACTTTGTTTGCAAATGGCTAAAATGTTTAAAGTCATTTTATGCTTTCTGCTAAAGATAAGATTTTGTCATGACAAAAAAAAAAAAAAATCTGTCTCTTCAGAGAAACTGTCAAACTCTTCGTGCGAATCTCGCATCTGTGCATGATCAATCAGAGAAAGATTTCCTGCTGAGGCTGTTGCCTTCTCCCACAAGAACTTGGGTTGGTGCTCATGATGGTGAACAAGTAAGTTAAATGGTGTGCCCTAAAGAAACCTATTTGTTTGTCTAAACAGAAACTTTGCCTTTGATTAAAGCAGAAACTTCAAATGAAGATAGTTTGACTTCAAAGCTGAACTTGATTAATTTAAGTCTGACCACTAGTGCACTTGTATTCATTCTCTTCACTTATTAGGACGGAGAGTGGTTTTGGACTGATGGAACTGTGTTTAACTATAACCACTGGTGCTCTGGAGAACCTAACAATGCTGGTGTTCCCGAGAACTGTTTGGAGATCGACTGGACCTGTGAGTGCACTTTTTCAATTAATTTCATATCATACGGTAATGTTAAATGACTCGGTTGGATTTCACCAAGTGCCTTAAGTTGAACATCACTGTTTCTAACACCACTGTAATGATCAGAGAAACTGATTTCATTATTCCACCCTACAGCTAACCGTTGCTGGAACGATGCTCCCTGTTCAACCTCAATGAGCTATATTTGTGTTTTGGACGTGTGAGGTCACATTCAGTCATCCTGCTCCACATTTACTTTGATTGTACTACATTTACTTTTTCTGATCTTATCTTTACAAAAAAGTTATCCTGAAATCCAATCTCTACTGAATTTTAATCTCTTCTCAATATTTTCTCTGAAACGCTCATCAAATTAATAAAAGCATTGAATCAAAGCATGTGCATTGTGGACAATCTAATAAATGTATATTGCATGGCAAGGTTTGAGGATATGGTTGGTAGAATGGCATTTAAGGATATCAGGGAAGGGGTTTAAGCAAGCGGCTTCATCGACAAACACTAGAAGACAGTGGTTTCCTACAATGGATTGTAAGCAAATTTGGATTTCATCCAGGGCTCTGGTTTTTGGTCTTATAAAATATGCATCATGATGCTGGAATTCACCATGATCTTTACATGGTCTTCTGGCTCAAGTCCAAAACTCATGGTAATACCATGTTACTCTCTTGCATTTGTTAAATGTCACATGTATAATGTAAATGTAGGCATATGTGAGTCTATTTTTGGAAAGAAAATGTTGTTTGCGACCTGGGGGTCCCTAATGCTAAACGCCCCAGTTCTAAATTATAAGGTCGGTCGCCGTAAAATGTGACCAGTGCAAATGAAGAGGTTAAGAGAACCTAAAATATAAGATGGCATTCCAACTTACGATCAACTTGACCGTATAACTAGGGCTTACACCCAAAAACAAATTAAATTAACATTATATAAATTGTATTTAACTACTAAGTCCAGCAAAATCTCGTTTTTTTTTTTTTTGTTATTGACAGGGCTTTTAGATGTACCAGTTCTCGTACGAGAGATTCTCTCGTACTGCGTAATATCTTTCGCTAGGGGGAAAACCTCTTTTCCACGAGATATTGAAGCCAAAAATTATCCTTAATTTTAAATGTAAAACGCGTTGCGGCAGCATGCAGACATAGGCAAGATGGCTCGCGTGCCTATTGGCTGTCCTGCGACAACTGCAGCAGCCTATCGAGAGTGGCCCTTGGTGACGTCAGATCCAATGGGGGCGCTTCGCGCCCACTACGTCACGTCCTGCCGAGACAGGCGTGGCCTGGGCCTATAAATACAGCTCTGATGGGCTGATATAATCTGGTTTTTCATCTCTTCAGCGAAGCTCACGCATCGCTGGATCCGGAGTGAAGAAGCCGCGCCGTCTGAGAAAAAGCTTTCTGCGGGACGAGCCTCTGCATCTGAAGCCGCTGGCCTTCATCTCGCCGCCTTCAGTCGCCGTACCTGCTACGCTACATAGGCTAGCAGTGTGTGGTTTATTTTCGTTTTTTTTTTATCCGCGGAGTTTGCAGTCTTGTAAACTTATCGAAAGTATGACTGAAACTAATAGATTGGAGCCATTTTCTGGGTTGTTTAACATTTATGCGAATGTTGTACACCTCCCCATAACAAACTTTCAAGGCTATCAATGTTATAAATGACCAACTTCTAAAAACAAAGAATTGCTTGCTTGCTTATATATGTAGCTTTGGAGCCGCTGCTGTGACACAGTACAAACGCTTCCAGTGTGAATACTCTTGCTAAAGTGCCGCTCACGCTCGCTTGCATCGAAAGGTAACTTCGCGTCTGCTGCCCTGTTGGATCCATAGGTATAAACAAGGGGGTAATCCACCTGCCGGAAACGCTGTTAGCATTCCATTGACTCCCATTCATTTTGGCGTCACTTTGACAGCGAATAACTTTACATCGGAGGCGTTTAAAGACTCCATTTGTCCATTGTTTATTTCTAAAGAAACACGACAATGTATAAAAGGCTCCATTACCTTGTATCTTACGTTATGGCCCCGTAGAAGCAGTTTTTGTACAAATAGGCTAACGATTGCGTCATAACACGCGACTCTCTGTCGCACAGTAGAGAAATGACCATGTAGACAGAAGTAGAAGCTTGCGCGCAATCGGGGGGATGTGGAGGCATAAAGTCCGATAAAGTCAAGGGAGAAGCCCATAGAGAGTCATAAAGTTGCTCCTGCTGCTAGCTCATGGACAGCCAATACTCACGATCTCCAGCTCTGCAAGATTCGGAAGGGAATGATTCAGATTGCTCTTGGCACAGCTACTAGAAGACGTACAACTGTCAGACAGGTTGCTCACGTCACATCTACGTCGTCAAGCTCAGTTTGAGCCTGCGCAGTGCGCTCAGCCATCAGGAAGTGAGTGCTTCTAATTGACTTCACTTTTCTCCGTTGAAGTCTATGGGGTCGCTGTGTCCATTTCTCTTACTGTCTATGGGTATAAACCATAGGCATAAACAAACTGCTTCAGTGTGTCGCATAGACGTCGTCATCGTCTTGCTGCTCCCTCCCCGTTCTGTGATCGGTTCCCTAGATGAGGGGAAAATCTGGTCCATGGTATCCAGACTAGCAGCGTGAATAAAATCATGCTGCAGCAAGGCAGCATGGGGAAACCCAGGCTAGCAGTCAGGCTCATTGCCCACCAAAAGTGGCACTGACTTATCTGCAGGGCAAATTAATATAGTATAGCTAGGCTAAATCTCAACCAGTGTATCATTTATCAGCAACATATTTTGTGATATCGTCAAGCCATAAAACTGCTCAATATTAAAGCTTACAATATGGCTTTTTGTAAAGCTGCTTTGAAACGATGTGAATTGAGCGCTATACGAATACATTTTGACAGTAACCTCATCTAACTTGATTCGTAAGTTCATCAAAACATTATCCAATTGATCGTTACTGAAATCGCAATGGTTATCACTTAGTATGGCCAAAGCCCATTTACGGAAAGCCTGGCCACTCCCTATTAAGCCCTTTTGTACCGAATTTTGGTTGTAGTTCCACCAGAGTTCCACTGGGGGCGATCGCCCGAGTGCCAAATGAATGGGAGTCTATGGAGCTAGACAGCTAAATTTGTCTCTTTTACCCGATTGCCGTTGAGAAATCTCAGATTTGATTGTAGGTTTTGCAAGTTCAACATGGGTTATAGGTCGAAAGTTGAATGAACGAGTACTTGTCCTTTTGATTTCTTACAGGTTGAGTTGTTGTTGCCCATAACACGCTAGCATTCTGCTAATGGACGCTGACTGGTCAGTGAAGGACTGATTACGACCAGAGACACAATGGCCAGGGCTTGTGCTATTTGGTAGCCTATCATGTCTTATTTGTCACCGTGGTTTTGCTTTCAAACAAAATAAATGTATGTTTTACTGAAATACAGGGAACTATCATCATTTGTGTAAAATCCCGAGTTTGTGTTTATTCACTGATCCTAATGGAAAAACAAAGCAAACAAATGATGTAAAATTACGGAGCCCTGCATGACATGCGGAAAATTATTGTCTAAATAGAAATGATCTCTCCTTTGATATGCCAGTAATTTCATGCACTGACTTATCTGGAGGGTAAATTAATATAGTATAGGCTAAATCTCAAACAGTGTTTCATTTATCTGCGACATATTTTGTGATATCGCCAAGCCATAAAACTGCTCAATATTAAAGCTTACAATATATGACTTGTTGTAAAGCTGCTCTGAAACTTTGTGAATTGAGCGCTACACGAATACATTTTGACAGTAACTTCATCTAACTTGATTCGAAAGTTCATCAAAACATTATCCAATTGATCGTTACCGAAATCGCAATGGTTATCACTTAGTATGGCCAAACAGCATCGTAGATCATTCATAAACTCGTACCATTCGTACATAAAAGAATGCGCATGCTCAGACCTGAATCGTCTACACCAATAAGATTGCGGCCGGTATTATAAACCAACACGAGTCGCCCCGCCTCAAAGTGTCTCCCCGCCCCATCGTCCAGACTGCACTCTGGGGTTAGTGATGTTACGTCTGACACCGACGCTCCGAAGCTTGCTTCAAACTCGAACGGTCCTTGCAATGAACCACTGCTTCGGAGCTTGTATCATTACGTCACTAGTCACGTGAAAATGACGTCTGAAGCAAACACACTGGTTCACTCCTGTAGTGAACCACCTGACTGCTTTGACAGCCCAATCCAGTGTTGACAGATTTGAAACCTGGCGGCTGTATTTCTTATAAAAGTGAAGCCAAACCATTGCAACACCGTGGGTTGTAGTAGTCGGTGTTTGGATTGGCGTTATTGTTGAGGAGAGTGGATTGAGTTTATTTCAGTATTGTGATGGACCCGAGAAAGAGAAGTCGTTCCCAAGTTTGGGAACACTTTAAACTTATTTCCCCGGATAAGGTTAGTTCTTTGACAGTTCTGCATACAAATATTTTTACATATGTAGTGAATGATATGGAGAAAGACAGAAACTTCAAAAACCCTCTGCTACATTACAAGTACAACCAGTTACACAAGCACATCCTTTTCAACATACAAAAATATCAGTCCCACCAGTTAACAAGTTATAGAGTTCTGCTTCCCGCAGATAAAGATAAAGCTTTCACACATGATACCACCCGCGGCGCTACCATTGGGCCCGGGTGGCCCACCCATTTTAGGTCCGGGCCCACCCATTGTGAGTAGTGAGTGATTTTCATTCTAGCAGCCCGAGGAAAGCTTTGAGTGAAAGCTTCTCAACCAATCAGTGGCTTCTACCCCACGTGTGACTTATGGCGGTCGCGCACACCGGACGAGAAGTGCGCCGCGTCTTTAAAATTCAAACACACTATTCTCTATGAGTGTACACACCGGCGGCGCCATTCGTCGTCTGTCTGCGGCGCCCAGCAACGGCTCAGGACCTTGTTCAAAATCCTGCCGTGCCACAGAGCGCCATGCATTTGTTTTATATTAAATTTAAATGTATTTGTCTCAAATCGTCGTTAATGTATACTGACTTCACCCTGTGCTGCAATATACATTTAGTTTTATATTCATTTACAGAAATCAGCTGCTTGAATGAAAATGCTGATGTTATCGAATTTTCAGCTGATATTCTCAATTCATTCAGTTAACGGACGCTCTGAGGTAAAGTGTTCAGACTGCAAAGTCAGCAACGATTGTATTTAATTGTACAGTACAATCATAACATAGTACAGACATTATCTTAATTCCATAATGTCCTGAAAAATAACAGTATTGCTGGCCATAAACTGAGAAAGTGCGATGCCAGTGTGCGATACCTCGAGTTGTCCTAGACGCGACGCGGCACAGCGCTGCGCTTCTTGTCCAGTGTGCGACCCCACAGTTAGGCTAACGTTACTGCACTGAGCTGAGGACAGCGACAAGAGCCACACAGGTAGGCTACTGAGTCGCTGTCCTTAGTGCCGCAGAAAAGCGCTGAAACGGAGATGAAGGGGAACCCGTTTTTTTTTTTTTTTTTTTTTGCTTATTTTAACTGGCCCATCCAGTTTTCTGGAGGCCCACCTACAATCAAATTCCTGGCGCCGCTAGTGCATGATACTGCTAAAAAAAACCATAGAAACCATTACAGAAATTATATTGAATTAACCATTACATTTTCAAACTTCATGGGAATTTTATTGGTTGTAATGGGAATTATAGTGGTCTCTGTGGGTCTCTACTGATATGTGTTGGGTTCTATTGGTGGGGGCATTAAATCCTGATGGAATATGTCCCAAACACACTACAAAAAATAATTCTGTAGTGGTTTAAATGGTAAAAGCCAATGGTTCCTATTGGTATTTTAATAGAAACCATTAGAATTTCTGTGGTTCCAACTTTTTTTAGGCTGGTCTGATCTTCTGTCCTTGTCTAAAGAAATAATTACACAAACACACATCATGCTTAATGTTTTATTATCAAGGTGAACACATGAAATTAATCAGTATCTGTAAAATTCACCTACATAAATGAGTTTCACAGCACTAACACTGTTTCAGCTTTGATCGCCTCGGTAAACACGTAATAAACGGGGCGTTAACATATACGCCTACTTGCATTTTATGGTTGTCAGCTTTGTTGCATTACATTTACTTCACCAGGAGATGGTGCTGCAATTTCTATCTGAATGAAGCTTCGAGTAATGAACCATTTTCAACACAATTGTATCAGAAAGCAATAATGCTTCGAAACGCTTCATTTGGCCATCACTATCTGGGGTTACTCACAGTCACATCCCAGAGATTCCCAATCCCAGGTGAAGATAATGAGGAAGTTACGGCTTAGGTTTAGGGCCGTGATATTCAAATGACAATTGTTTTCAGCCGCCACAATTATCAACGGCCGATCAATCGTACGATGGGATTGGCTGTATTCGAAGGTTTCATGATTCACACGTGAACCCTGTCGTAAAATGATTTCTGCGCTCGGATCTACGTTAAATGAGGCCCACTAAGTAAAGTAGGCTATAAACGCAGGGCTCTCTCTAGAACTTCACAAAAACTTCCTCCGAGATTCTCAAGGCAACAATCTGAAAAGCAAGGTGAGTTTTTGGAACAGAAACCTACTGAATAACATTTGCTTTGTCTTTCAAATACACTGAGTATAAATACAAATACATTGAGTATAAATACAAATACATTTCAGTGCAGACATTTTAACTTTATCTTCATTTCTAGGTTCATCATGGCAATGCTGAGAATTCTTCTGCTTCTTTTTGTTATCTTCTCCATGGGGAATGCAGAAGGTAACCAAAAACCCTTGCTGGTTTAAATGCTTTTTGGGAATATACAAGATTCAATTTTACTAATATTTGCATGATAAATGAAGGATTTTTAGTGTCAAAGTAGCCTACACATTTTTGGGCTTATCACACAAACTTGAAATAAGCTAAATAAAATGTTTTCTTTTTTTTTGTAAATATTAACAATCCCCATAAAATGCATGTACAGGAAGATGCCCACGTGGATGGAGAAATTTTGGACTCCGGTGCTACAAGTACTTCTCTCAATCGGTTCACTGGGTCACAGCAGAGGTAAATTAATATTTGCCTCTGCAGTAGTGTATTAGTTACAACAGTTATTTGGACAACAAGTCATTGGGTGTCTTTAACTACATCCAAATAAATAGTTTGGTACAATGTACTTGTATTGATGTAAAACACACTTTCTGCTATTGAGGTGGGATATGGGTAGGTTAGGGACAGGTGGTATGTTAGGTTTAAGTGTGGGTTAACACTGGGTCAACAGTAAGCATAGCTCTAATTACAGCTGGTATTATTTGCAGGTTTTTTTTTTTTTTTTAAACAGAAGTACAATGTAAAAAATGTAAGCGCACTGAATCCAATTAATTTAAATGTTAGTACAGATTAAATACTCTTAATATATGTGGGAATGTTTCTTTTTAAAAGTTATTCTCTTCTGCAAATAAATCAAACTGATACTGAGCAAATAATCGACCAGAGTAGACTTTGTTTGCAAATGGCTAAAATGTTTAAAGTCATTTTATGCTTTCTGCTAAAGATAAGATTTTGTCATGACAAAAAAAAAAAAAAATCTGTCTCTTCAGAGAAACTGTCAAACTCTTCGTGCGAATCTCGCATCTGTGCATGATCAATCAGAGAAAGATTTCCTGCTGAGGCTGTTGCCTTCTCCCACAAGAACTTGGGTTGGTGCTCATGATGGTGAACAAGTAAGTTAAATGGTGTGCCCTAAAGAAACCTATTTGTTTGTCTAAACAGAAACTTTGCCTTTGATTAAAGCAGAAACTTCAAATGAAGATAGTTTGACTTCAAAGCTGAACTTGATTAATTTAAGTCTGACCACTAGTGCACTTGTATTCATTCTCTTCACTTATTAGGACGGAGAGTGGTTTTGGACTGATGGAACTGTGTTTAACTATAACCACTGGTGCTCTGGAGAACCTAACAATGCTGGTGTTCCCGAGAACTGTTTGGAGATCGACTGGACCTGTGAGTGCACTTTTTCAATTAATTTCATATCATACGGTAATGTTAAATGACTCGGTTGGATTTCACCAAGTGCCTTAAGTTGAACATCACTGTTTCTAACACCACTGTAATGATCAGAGAAACTGATTTCATTATTCCACCCTACAGCTAACCGTTGCTGGAACGATGCTCCCTGTTCAACCTCAATGAGCTATATTTGTGTTTTGGACGTGTGAGGTCACATTCAGTCATCCTGCTCCACATTTACTTTGATTGTACTACATTTACTTTTTCTGATCTTATCTTTACAAAAAAGTTATCCTGAAATCCAATCTCTACTGAATTTTAATCTCTTCTCAATATTTTCTCTGAAACGCTCATCAAATTAATAAAAGCATTGAATCAAAGCATGTGCATTGTGGACAATCTAATAAATGTATATTGCATGGCAAGGTTTGAGGATATGGTTGGTAGAATGGCATTTAAGGATATCAGGGAAGGGGTTTAAGCAAGCGGCTTCATCGACAAACACTAGAAGACAGTGGTTTCCTACAATGGATTGTAAGCAAATTTGGATTTCATCCAGGGCTCTGGTTTTTGGTCTTATAAAATATGCATCATGATGCTGGAATTCACCATGATCTTTACATGGTCTTCTGGCTCAAGTCCAAAACTCATGGTAATACCATGTTACTCTCTTGCATTTGTTAAATGTCACATGTATAATGTAAATGTAGGCATATGTGAGTCTATTTTTGGAAAGAAAATGTTGTTTGCGACCTGGGGGTCCCTAATGCTAAACGCCCCAGTTCTAAATTATAAGGTCGGTCGCCGTAAAATGTGACCAGTGCAAATGAAGAGGTTAAGAGAACCTAAAATATAAGATGGCATTCCAACTTACGATCAACTTGACCGTATAACTAGGGCTTACACCCAAAAACAAATTAAATTAACATTATATAAATTGTATTTAACTACTAAGTCCAGCAAAATCTCGTTTTTTTTTTTTTTGTTATTGACAGGGCTTTTAGATGTACCAGTTCTCGTACGAGAGATTCTCTCGTACTGCGTAATATCTTTCGCTAGGGGGAAAACCTCTTTTCCACGAGATATTGAAGCCAAAAATTATCCTTAATTTTAAATGTAAAACGCGTTGCGGCAGCATGCAGACATAGGCAAGATGGCTCGCGTGCCTATTGGCTGTCCTGCGACAACTGCAGCAGCCTATCGAGAGTGGCCCTTGGTGACGTCAGATCCAATGGGGGCGCTTCGCGCCCACTACGTCACGTCCTGCCGAGACAGGCGTGGCCTGGGCCTATAAATACAGCTCTGATGGGCTGATATAATCTGGTTTTTCATCTCTTCAGCGAAGCTCACGCATCGCTGGATCCGGAGTGAAGAAGCCGCGCCGTCTGAGAAAAAGCTTTCTGCGGGACGAGCCTCTGCATCTGAAGCCGCTGGCCTTCATCTCGCCGCCTTCAGTCGCCGTACCTGCTACGCTACATAGGCTAGCAGTGTGTGGTTTATTTTCGTTTTTTTTTTATCCGCGGAGTTTGCAGTCTTGTAAACTTATCGAAAGTATGACTGAAACTAATAGATTGGAGCCATTTTCTGGGTTGTTTAACATTTATGCGAATGTTGTACACCTCCCCATAACAAACTTTCAAGGCTATCAATGTTATAAATGACCAACTTCTAAAAACAAAGAATTGCTTGCTTGCTTATATATGTAGCTTTGGAGCCGCTGCTGTGACACAGTACAAACGCTTCCAGTGTGAATACTCTTGCTAAAGTGCCGCTCACGCTCGCTTGCATCGAAAGGTAACTTCGCGTCTGCTGCCCTGTTGGATCCATAGGTATAAACAAGGGGGTAATCCACCTGCCGGAAACGCTGTTAGCATTCCATTGACTCCCATTCATTTTGGCGTCACTTTGACAGCGAATAACTTTACATCGGAGGCGTTTAAAGACTCCATTTGTCCATTGTTTATTTCTAAAGAAACACGACAATGTATAAAAGGCTCCATTACCTTGTATCTTACGTTATGGCCCCGTAGAAGCAGTTTTTGTACAAATAGGCTAACGATTGCGTCATAACACGCGACTCTCTGTCGCACAGTAGAGAAATGACCATGTAGACAGAAGTAGAAGCTTGCGCGCAATCGGGGGGATGTGGAGGCATAAAGTCCGATAAAGTCAAGGGAGAAGCCCATAGAGAGTCATAAAGTTGCTCCTGCTGCTAGCTCATGGACAGCCAATACTCACGATCTCCAGCTCTGCAAGATTCGGAAGGGAATGATTCAGATTGCTCTTGGCACAGCTACTAGAAGACGTACAACTGTCAGACAGGTTGCTCACGTCACATCTACGTCGTCAAGCTCAGTTTGAGCCTGCGCAGTGCGCTCAGCCATCAGGAAGTGAGTGCTTCTAATTGACTTCACTTTTCTCCGTTGAAGTCTATGGGGTCGCTGTGTCCATTTCTCTTACTGTCTATGGGTATAAAACCATAGGCATAAACAAACTGCTTCAGTGTGTCGCATAGACGTCGTCATCGTCTTGCTGCTCCCTCCCCGTTCTGTGATCGGTTCCCTAGATGAGGGGAAAATCTGGTCCATGGTATCCAGACTAGCAGCGTGAATAAAATCATGCTGCAGCAAGGCAGCATGGGGAAACCCAGGCTAGCAGTCAGGCTCATTGCCCACCAAAAGTGGCACTGACTTATCTGCAGGGCAAATTAATATAGTATAGCTAGGCTAAATCTCAACCAGTGTATCATTTATCAGCAACATATTTTGTGATATCGTCAAGCCATAAAACTGCTCAATATTAAAGCTTACAATATGGCTTTTTGTAAAGCTGCTTTGAAACGATGTGAATTGAGCGCTATACGAATACATTTTGACAGTAACCTCATCTAACTTGATTCGTAAGTTCATCAAAACATTATCCAATTGATCGTTACT
>JAROOI010000299.1:0-15000 GCA_030578255.1 Tiaroga cobitis
AGTTTCAGCTCTCTAGGTGCAAAAATAAGGGGGGTGCACTTCCATATCTCGGCGCCTGGTGGCGCTAGAGGTCCCAAACCAGGTGCAATCGACGCCCCGCCCCCAATTAGTATATGGGCGGAGTTTCAGCTCTCTAGGACCTATAGAACTCGAGATATAGGGAAATCAAATTCAGGGGGTGCACTTCAGGGGGGTGCACTTTTCGTTTTTATCCCTATACCTAACCCTAACCCTAACCCTAACCCTAACCCTAACCCTAACCTACTCTAACCCTAACCCTAACCCTAACCCTATCCTAACCCTATATCTCAGCGCCCGGTGGCGCTAGAGCTCCCAAAACAAGTGCATTCGACTCCCCGCCCTCTAATTAGTATATGGGCGGAGTTTCAGCTCTCTAGGTGCAAAAATAAGGGGGGGTGCACTTCCATATCTCGGCGCCTGGTGGCGCTAGAGCTCCAAAACAAGTGCATTCGACTCCCCGCCCTCTAATTAGTATATGGGCGGAGTTTCAGCTCTCTAGGTGCAAAAATAAGGGGGGTGCACTTCCATATCTCGGCGCCTGGTGGCGCTAGAGGTCCCAAACCAGGTGCAATCGACGCCCCGCCCCCCAATTAGTATATGGGCGGAGTTTCAGCTCTCTAGGACCTATAGAACTCGAGATATAGGGAAATCAAATTCAGGGGGTGCACTTCAGGGGGGTGCACTTTTCGTTTTTATCCCTATAACCTAACCCTAACCCTAACCCTAACCCTAACCCTAACCCTAACCTACTCTAACCCTAACCCTAACCCTAACCCTATCCTAACCCTATATCTCAGCGCCCGGTGGCGCTAGAGCTCCCAAAACAAGTGCATTCGACTCCCCGCCCTCTAATTAGTATATGGGCGGAGTTTCAGCTCTCTAGGTGCAAAAATAAGGGGGGGTGCACTTCCATATCTCGGCGCCTGGTGGCGCTAGAGCTCCCAAAACAAGTGCATTCGACTCCCCGCCCTCTAATTAGTATATGGGCGGAGTTTCAGCTCTCTAGGTGCAAAAATAAGGGGGGTGCACTTCCATATCTCGGCGCCTGGTGGCGCTAGAGGTCCCAAACCAGGTGCAATCGACGCCCCGCCCCCCAATTAGTATATGGGCGGAGTTTCAGCTCTCTAGGACCTATAGAACTCGAGATATAGGGAAATCAAATTCAGGGGGTGCACTTCAGGGGGGTGCACTTTTCGTTTTTATCCCTATAACCTAACCCTAACCCTAACCCTAACCCTAACCCTAACCCTAACCTACTCTAACCCTAACCCTAACCCTAACCCTATCCTAACCCTATATCTCAGCGCCCGGGTGGCGCTAGAGCTCCCAAAACAAGTGCATTCGACTCCCCGCCCTCTAATTAGTATATGGGCGGAGTTTCAGCTCTCTAGGTGCAAAAATAAGGGGGGGTGCACTTCCATATCTCGGCGCCTGGTGGCGCTAGAGCTCCCAAAACAAGTGCATTCGACTCCCCGCCCTCTAATTAGTATATGGGCGGAGTTTCAGCTCTCTAGGTGCAAAAATAAGGGGGGTGCACTTCCATATCTCGGCGCCTGGTGGCGCTAGAGGTCCCAAACCAGGTGCAATCGACGCCCCGCCCCCCAATTAGTATATGGGCGGAGTTTCAGCTCTCTAGGACCTATAGAACTCGAGATATAGGGAAATCAAATTCAGGGGGTGCACTTCAGGGGGGTGCACTTTTCGTTTTTATCCCTATAACCTAACCCTAACCCTAACCCTAACCCTAACCCTAACCCACCCTAACCTACTCTAACCCTAACCCTAACCCTAACCCTATCCTAACCCTATATCTCAGCGCCCGGTGGCGCTAGAGCTCCCAAAACAAGTGCATTCGACTCCCCGCCCTCTAATTAGTATATGGGCGGAGTTTCAGCTCTCTAGGTGCAAAAATAAGGGGGGGTGCACTTCCATATCTCGGCGCCTGGTGGCGCTAGAGCTCCCAAAACAAGTGCATTCGACTCCCCGCCCTCTAATTAGTATATGGGCGGAGTTTCAGCTCTCTAGGTGCAAAAATAAGGGGGGTGCACTTCCATATCTCGGCGCCTGGTGGCGCTAGAGGTCCCAAACCAGGTGCAATCGACGCCCCGCCCCCAATTAGTATATGGGCGGAGTTTCAGCTCTCTAGGACCTATAGAACTCGAGATATAGGGAAATCAAATTCAGGGGGTGCACTTCAGGGGGGTGCACTTTTCGTTTTTATCCCTATAACCTAACCCTAACCCTAACCCTAACCCTAACCCTAACCCTAACCTACTCTAACCCTAACCCTAACCCTAACCCTATCCTAACCCTATATCTCAGCGCCCGGTGGCGCTAGAGCTCCCAAAACAAGTGCATTCGACTCCCCGCCCTCTAATTAGTATATGGGCGGAGTTTCAGCTCTCTAGGTGCAAAAATAAGGGGGGGTGCACTTCCATATCTCGGCGCCTGGTGGCGCTAGAGCTCCCAAAACAAGTGCATTCGACTCCCCGCCCTCTAATTAGTATATGGGCGGAGTTTCAGCTCTCTAGGTGCAAAAATAAGGGGGGGTGCACTTCCATATCTCGGCGCCTGGTGGCGCTAGAGGTCCCAAACCAGGTGCAATCGACGCCCCGCCCCCCAATTAGTATATGGGCGGAGTTTCAGCTCTCTAGGACCTATAGAACTCGAGATATAGGGAAATCAAATTCAGGGGGTGCACTTCAGGGGGGTGCACTTTTCGTTTTTATCCCTATAACCTAACCCTAACCCTAACCCTAACCCTAACCCTAACCCTAACCTACTCTAACCCTAACCCTAACCCTAACCCTATCCTAACCCTATATCTCAGCGCCCGGTGGCGCTAGAGCTCCCAAAACAAGTGCATTCGACTCCCCGCCCTCTAATTAGTATATGGGCGGAGTTTCAGCTCTCTAGGTGCAAAAATAAGGGGGGGTGCACTTCCATATCTCGGCGCCTGGTGGCGCTAGAGCTCCCAAAACAAGTGCATTCGACTCCCCGCCCTCTAATTAGTATATGGGCGGAGTTTCAGCTCTCTAGGTGCAAAAATAAGGGGGGTGCACTTCCATATCTCGGCGCCTGGTGGCGCTAGAGGTCCCAAACCAGGTGCAATCGACGCCCCGCCCCCCAATTAGTATATGGGCGGAGTTTCAGCTCTCTAGGACCTATAGAACTCGAGATATAGGGAAATCAAATTCAGGGGGTGCACTTCAGGGGGGTGCACTTTTCGTTTTTATCCCTATAACCTAACCCTAACCCTAACCCTAACCCTAACCCTAACCCTAACCTACTCTAACCCTAACCCTAACCCTAACCCTATCCTAACCCTATATCTCAGCGCCCGGTGGCGCTAGAGCTCCCAAAACAAGTGCATTCGACTCCCCGCCCTCTAATTAGTATATGGGCGGAGTTTCAGCTCTCTAGGTGCAAAAATAAGGGGGGGTGCACTTCCATATCTCGGCGCCTGGTGGCGCTAGAGCTCCCAAAACAAGTGCATTCGACTCCCCGCCCTCTAATTAGTATATGGGCGGAGTTTCAGCTCTCTAGGTGCAAAAATAAGGGGGGTGCACTTCCATATCTCGGCGCCTGGTGGCGCTAGAGGTCCCAAACCAGGTGCAATCGACGCCCCGCCCCCCAATTAGTATATGGGCGGAGTTTCAGCTCTCTAGGACCTATAGAACTCGAGATATAGGGAAATCAAATTCAGGGGGTGCACTTCAGGGGGGTGCACTTTTCGTTTTTTATCCCTATAACCTAACCCTAACCCTAACCCTAACCCTAACCCTAACCCTAACCTACTCTAACCCTAACCCTAACCCTAACCCTATCCTAACCCTATATCTCAGCGCCCGGTGGCGCTAGAGCTCCCAAAACAAGTGCATTCGACTCCCCGCCCTCTAATTAGTATATGGGCGGAGTTTCAGCTCTCTAGGTGCAAAAATAAGGGGGGGTGCACTTCCATATCTCGGCGCCTGGTGGCGCTAGAGCTCCCAAAACAAGTGCATTCGACTCCCCGCCCTCTAATTAGTATATGGGCGGAGTTTCAGCTCTCTAGGTGCAAAAATAAGGGGGGTGCACTTCCATATCTCGGCGCCTGGTGGCGCTAGAGGTCCCAAACCAGGTGCAATCGACGCCCCGCCCCCCAATTAGTATATGGGCGGAGTTTCAGCTCTCTAGGACCTATAGAACTCGAGATATAGGGAAATCAAATTCAGGGGGTGCACTTCAGGGGGGTGCACTTTTCGTTTTTATCCCTATAACCTAACCCTAACCCTAACCCTAACCCTAACCCTAACCCTAACCTACTCTAACCCTAACCCTAACCCTAACCCTATCCTAACCCTATATCTCAGCGCCCGGTGGCGCTAGAGCTCCCAAAACAAGTGCATTCGACTCCCCGCCCTCTAATTAGTATATGGGCGGAGTTTCAGCTCTCTAGGTGCAAAAATAAGGGGGGGTGCACTTCCATATCTCGGCGCCTGGTGGCGCTAGAGCTCCCAAAACAAGTGCATTCGACTCCCCGCCCTCTAATTAGTATATGGGCGGAGTTTCAGCTCTCTAGGTGCAAAAATAAGGGGGGTGCACTTCCATATCTCGGCGCCTGGTGGCGCTAGAGGTCCCAAACCAGGTGCAATCGACGCCCCGCCCCCCAATTAGTATATGGGCGGAGTTTCAGCTCTCTAGGACCTATAGAACTCGAGATATAGGGAAATCAAATTCAGGGGGTGCACTTCAGGGGGGTGCACTTTTCGTTTTTATCCCTATAACCTAACCCTAACCCTAACCCTAACCCTAACCCTAACCCTAACCTACTCTAACCCTAACCCTAACCCTAACCCTATCCTAACCCTATATCTCAGCGCCCGGTGGCGCTAGAGCTCCCAAAACAAGTGCATTCGACTCCCCGCCCTCTAATTAGTATATGGGCGGAGTTTCAGCTCTCTAGGTGCAAAAATAAGGGGGGGTGCACTTCCATATCTCGGCGCCTGGTGGCGCTAGAGCTCCCAAAACAAGTGCATTCGACTCCCCGCCCTCTAATTAGTATATGGGCGGAGTTTCAGCTCTCTAGGTGCAAAAATAAGGGGGGTGCACTTCCATATCTCGGCGCCTGGTGGCGCTAGAGGTCCCAAACCAGGTGCAATCGACGCCCCGCCCCCCAATTAGTATATGGGCGGAGTTTCAGCTCTCTAGGACCTATAGAACTCGAGATATAGGGAAATCAAATTCAGGGGGTGCACTTCAGGGGGGTGCACTTTTCGTTTTTATCCCTATAACCTAACCCTAACCCTAACCCTAACCCTAACCCTAACCCTAACCTACTCTAACCCTAACCCTAACCCTAACCCTATCCTAACCCTATATCTCAGCGCCCGGTGGCGCTAGAGCTCCCAAAACAAGTGCATTCGACTCCCCGCCCTCTAATTAGTATATGGGCGGAGTTTCAGCTCTCTAGGTGCAAAAATAAGGGGGGGTGCACTTCCATATCTCGGCGCCTGGTGGCGCTAGAGCTCCCAAAACAAGTGCATTCGACTCCCCGCCCTCTAATTAGTATATGGGCGGAGTTTCAGCTCTCTAGGTGCAAAAATAAGGGGGGTGCACTTCCATATCTCGGCGCCTGGTGGCGCTAGAGGTCCCAAACCAGGTGCAATCGACGCCCCGCCCCCCAATTAGTATATGGGCGGAGTTTCAGCTCTCTAGGACCTATAGAACTCGAGATATAGGGAAATCAAATTCAGGGGGTGCACTTCAGGGGGGTGCACTTTTCGTTTTTATCCCTATAACCTAACCCTAACCCTAACCCTAACCCTAACCCTAACCCTAACCTACTCTAACCCTAACCCTAACCCTAACCCTATCCTAACCCTATATCTCAGCGCCCGGTGGCGCTAGAGCTCCCAAAACAAGTGCATTCGACTCCCCGCCCTCTAATTAGTATATGGGCGGAGTTTCAGCTCTCTAGGTGCAAAAATAAGGGGGGGTGCACTTCCATATCTCGGCGCCTGGTGGCGCTAGAGCTCCCAAAACAAGTGCATTCGACTCCCCGCCCTCTAATTAGTATATGGGCGGAGTTTCAGCTCTCTAGGTGCAAAAATAAGGGGGGTGCACTTCCATATCTCGGCGCCTGGTGGCGCTAGAGGTCCCAAACCAGGTGCAATCGACGCCCCGCCCCCCAATTAGTATATGGGCGGAGTTTCAGCTCTCTAGGACCTATAGAACTCGAGATATAGGGAAATCAAATTCAGGGGGTGCACTTCAGGGGGGTGCACTTTTCGTTTTTATCCCTATAACCTAACCCTAACCCTAACCCTAACCCTAACCCTAACCCTAACCTACTCTAACCCTAACCCTAACCCTAACCCTATCCTAACCCTATATCTCAGCGCCCGGTGGCGCTAGAGCTCCCAAAACAAGTGCATTCGACTCCCCGCCCTCTAATTAGTATATGGGCGGAGTTTCAGCTCTCTAGGTGCAAAAATAAGGGGGGGTGCACTTCCATATCTCGGCGCCTGGTGGCGCTAGAGCTCCCAAAACAAGTGCATTCGACTCCCCGCCCTCTAATTAGTATATGGGCGGAGTTTCAGCTCTCTAGGTGCAAAAATAAGGGGGGTGCACTTCCATATCTCGGCGCCTGGTGGCGCTAGAGGTCCCAAACCAGGTGCAATCGACGCCCCGCCCCCCAATTAGTATATGGGCGGAGTTTCAGCTCTCTAGGACCTATAGAACTCGAGATATAGGGAAATCAAATTCAGGGGGTGCACTTCAGGGGGGTGCACTTTTCGTTTTTATCCCTATAACCTAACCCTAACCCTAACCCTAACCCTAACCCTAACCCTAACCTACTCTAACCCTAACCCTAACCCTAACCCTATCCTAACCCTATATCTCAGCGCCCGGTGGCGCTAGAGCTCCCAAAACAAGTGCATTCGACTCCCCGCCCTCTAATTAGTATATGGGCGGAGTTTCAGCTCTCTAGGTGCAAAAATAAGGGGGGGTGCACTTCCATATCTCGGCGCCTGGTGGCGCTAGAGCTCCCAAAACAAGTGCATTCGACTCCCCGCCCTCTAATTAGTATATGGGCGGAGTTTCAGCTCTCTAGGTGCAAAAATAAGGGGGGTGCACTTCCATATCTCGGCGCCTGGTGGCGCTAGAGGTCCCAAACCAGGTGCAATCGACGCCCCGCCCCCCAATTAGTATATGGGCGGAGTTTCAGCTCTCTAGGACCTATAGAACTCGAGATATAGGGAAATCAAATTCAGGGGGTGCACTTCAGGGGGGTGCACTTTTCGTTTTTATCCCTATAACCTAACCCTAACCCTAACCCTAACCCTAACCCTAACCCTAACCTACTCTAACCCTAACCCTAACCCTAACCCTATCCTAACCCTATATCTCAGCGCCCGGTGGCGCTAGAGCTCCCAAAACAAGTGCATTCGACTCCCCGCCCTCTAATTAGTATATGGGCGGAGTTTCAGCTCTCTAGGTGCAAAAATAAGGGGGGGTGCACTTCCATATCTCGGCGCCTGGTGGCGCTAGAGCTCCCAAAACAAGTGCATTCGACTCCCCGCCCTCTAATTAGTATATGGGCGGAGTTTCAGCTCTCTAGGTGCAAAAATAAGGGGGGTGCACTTCCATATCTCGGCGCCTGGTGGCGCTAGAGGTCCCAAACCAGGTGCAATCGACGCCCCGCCCCCCAATTAGTATATGGGCGGAGTTTCAGCTCTCTAGGACCTATAGAACTCGAGATATAGGGAAATCAAATTCAGGGGGTGCACTTCAGGGGGGTGCACTTTTCGTTTTTATCCCTATAACCTAACCCTAACCCTAACCCTAACCCTAACCCTAACCCTAACCTACTCTAACCCTAACCCTAACCCTAACCCTATCCTAACCCTATATCTCAGCGCCCGGTGGCGCTAGAGCTCCCAAAACAAGTGCATTCGACTCCCCGCCCTCTAATTAGTATATGGGCGGAGTTTCAGCTCTCTAGGTGCAAAAATAAGGGGGGGTGCACTTCCATATCTCGGCGCCTGGTGGCGCTAGAGCTCCCAAAACAAGTGCATTCGACTCCCCGCCCTCTAATTAGTATATGGGCGGAGTTTCAGCTCTCTAGGTGCAAAAATAAGGGGGGTGCACTTCCATATCTCGGCGCCTGGTGGCGCTAGAGGTCCCAAACCAGGTGCAATCGACGCCCCGCCCCCCAATTAGTATATGGGCGGAGTTTCAGCTCTCTAGGACCTATAGAACTCGAGATATAGGGAAATCAAATTCAGGGGGTGCACTTCAGGGGGGTGCACTTTTCGTTTTTATCCCTATAACCTAACCCTAACCCTAACCCTAACCCTAACCCTAACCCTAACCTACTCTAACCCTAACCCTAACCCTAACCCTATCCTAACCCTATATCTCAGCGCCCGGTGGCGCTAGAGCTCCCAAAACAAGTGCATTCGACTCCCCGCCCTCTAATTAGTATATGGGCGGAGTTTCAGCTCTCTAGGTGCAAAAATAAGGGGGGGTGCACTTCCATATCTCGGCGCCTGGTGGCGCTAGAGCTCCCAAAACAAGTGCATTCGACTCCCCGCCCTCTAATTAGTATATGGGCGGAGTTTCAGCTCTCTAGGTGCAAAAATAAGGGGGGTGCACTTCCATATCTCGGCGCCTGGTGGCGCTAGAGGTCCCAAACCAGGTGCAATCGACGCCCCGCCCCCCAATTAGTATATGGGCGGAGTTTCAGCTCTCTAGGACCTATAGAACTCGAGATATAGGGAAATCAAATTCAGGGGGTGCACTTCAGGGGGGTGCACTTTTCGTTTTTATCCCTATAACCTAACCCTAACCCTAACCCTAACCCTAACCCTAACCCTAACCTACTCTAACCCTAACCCTAACCCTAACCCTATCCTAACCCTATATCTCAGCGCCCGGTGGCGCTAGAGCTCCCAAAACAAGTGCATTCGACTCCCCGCCCTCTAATTAGTATATGGGCGGAGTTTCAGCTCTCTAGGTGCAAAAATAAGGGGGGGTGCACTTCCATATCTCGGCGCCTGGTGGCGCTAGAGCTCCCAAAACAAGTGCATTCGACTCCCCGCCCTCTAATTAGTATATGGGCGGAGTTTCAGCTCTCTAGGTGCAAAAATAAGGGGGGTGCACTTCCATATCTCGGCGCCTGGTGGCGCTAGAGGTCCCAAACCAGGTGCAATCGACGCCCCGCCCCCCAATTAGTATATGGGCGGAGTTTCAGCTCTCTAGGACCTATAGAACTCGAGATATAGGGAAATCAAATTCAGGGGGTGCACTTCAGGGGGGTGCACTTTTCGTTTTTATCCCTATAACCTAACCCTAACCCTAACCCTAACCCTAACCCTAACCCTAACCTACTCTAACCCTAACCCTAACCCTAACCCTATCCTAACCCTATATCTCAGCGCCCGGTGGCGCTAGAGCTCCCAAAACAAGTGCATTCGACTCCCCGCCCTCTAATTAGTATATGGGCGGAGTTTCAGCTCTCTAGGTGCAAAAATAAGGGGGGGTGCACTTCCATATCTCGGCGCCTGGTGGCGCTAGAGCTCCCAAAACAAGTGCATTCGACTCCCCGCCCTCTAATTAGTATATGGGCGGAGTTTCAGCTCTCTAGGTGCAAAAATAAGGGGGGTGCACTTCCATATCTCGGCGCCTGGTGGCGCTAGAGGTCCCAAACCAGGTGCAATCGACGCCCCGCCCCCCAATTAGTATATGGGCGGAGTTTCAGCTCTCTAGGACCTATAGAACTCGAGATATAGGGAAATCAAATTCAGGGGGTGCACTTCAGGGGGGTGCACTTTTCGTTTTTATCCCTATAACCTAACCCTAACCCTAACCCTAACCCTAACCCTAACCCTAACCTACTCTAACCCTAACCCTAACCCTAACCCTATCCTAACCCTATATCTCAGCGCCCGGTGGCGCTAGAGCTCCCAAAACAAGTGCATTCGACTCCCCGCCCTCTAATTAGTATATGGGCGGAGTTTCAGCTCTCTAGGTGCAAAAATAAGGGGGGGTGCACTTCCATATCTCGGCGCCTGGTGGCGCTAGAGCTCCCAAAACAAGTGCATTCGACTCCCCGCCCTCTAATTAGTATATGGGCGGAGTTTCAGCTCTCTAGGTGCAAAAATAAGGGGGGTGCACTTCCATATCTCGGCGCCTGGTGGCGCTAGAGGTCCCAAACCAGGTGCAATCGACGCCCCGCCCCCCAATTAGTATATGGGCGGAGTTTCAGCTCTCTAGGACCTATAGAACTCGAGATATAGGGAAATCAAATTCAGGGGGTGCACTTCAGGGGGGTGCACTTTTCGTTTTTATCCCTATAACCTAACCCTAACCCTAACCCTAACCCTAACCCTAACCCTAACCTACTCTAACCCTAACCCTAACCCTAACCCTATCCTAACCCTATATCTCAGCGCCCGGTGGCGCTAGAGCTCCCAAAACAAGTGCATTCGACTCCCCGCCCTCTAATTAGTATATGGGCGGAGTTTCAGCTCTCTAGGTGCAAAAATAAGGGGGGGTGCACTTCCATATCTCGGCGCCTGGTGGCGCTAGAGCTCCCAAAACAAGTGCATTCGACTCCCCGCCCTCTAATTAGTATATGGGCGGAGTTTCAGCTCTCTAGGTGCAAAAATAAGGGGGGTGCACTTCCATATCTCGGCGCCTGGTGGCGCTAGAGGTCCCAAACCAGGTGCAATCGACGCCCCGCCCCCCAATTAGTATATGGGCGGAGTTTCAGCTCTCTAGGACCTATAGAACTCGAGATATAGGGAAATCAAATTCAGGGGGTGCACTTCAGGGGGGTGCACTTTTCGTTTTTATCCCTATAACCTAACCCTAACCCTAACCCTAACCCTAACCCTAACCCTAACCTACTCTAACCCTAACCCTAACCCTAACCCTATCCTAACCCTATATCTCAGCGCCCGGTGGCGCTAGAGCTCCCAAAACAAGTGCATTCGACTCCCCGCCCTCTAATTAGTATATGGGCGGAGTTTCAGCTCTCTAGGTGCAAAAATAAGGGGGGGTGCACTTCCATATCTCGGCGCCTGGTGGCGCTAGAGCTCCCAAAACAAGTGCATTCGACTCCCCGCCCTCTAATTAGTATATGGGCGGAGTTTCAGCTCTCTAGGTGCAAAAATAAGGGGGGTGCACTTCCATATCTCGGCGCCTGGTGGCGCTAGAGGTCCCAAACCAGGTGCAATCGACGCCCCGCCCCCCAATTAGTATATGGGCGGAGTTTCAGCTCTCTAGGACCTATAGAACTCGAGATATAGGGAAATCAAATTCAGGGGGTGCACTTCAGGGGGGTGCACTTTTCGTTTTTATCCCTATAACCTAACCCTAACCCTAACCCTAACCCTAACCCTAACCCTAACCTACTCTAACCCTAACCCTAACCCTAACCCTATCCTAACCCTATATCTCAGCGCCCGGTGGCGCTAGAGCTCCCAAAACAAGTGCATTCGACTCCCCGCCCTCTAATTAGTATATGGGCGGAGTTTCAGCTCTCTAGGTGCAAAAATAAGGGGGGGTGCACTTCCATATCTCGGCGCCTGGTGGCGCTAGAGCTCCCAAAACAAGTGCATTCGACTCCCCGCCCTCTAATTAGTATATGGGCGGAGTTTCAGCTCTCTAGGTGCAAAAATAAGGGGGGTGCACTTCCATATCTCGGCGCCTGGTGGCGCTAGAGGTCCCAAACCAGGTGCAATCGACGCCCCGCCCCCCAATTAGTATATGGGCGGAGTTTCAGCTCTCTAGGACCTATAGAACTCGAGATATAGGGAAATCAAATTCAGGGGGTGCACTTCAGGGGGGTGCACTTTTCGTTTTTATCCCTATAACCTAACCCTAACCCTAACCCTAACCCTAACCCTAACCCTAACCTACTCTAACCCTAACCCTAACCCTAACCCTATCCTAACCCTATATCTCAGCGCCCGGTGGCGCTAGAGCTCCCAAAACAAGTGCATTCGACTCCCCGCCCTCTAATTAGTATATGGGCGGAGTTTCAGCTCTCTAGGTGCAAAAATAAGGGGGGGTGCACTTCCATATCTCGGCGCCTGGTGGCGCTAGAGCTCCCAAAACAAGTGCATTCGACTCCCCGCCCTCTAATTAGTATATGGGCGGAGTTTCAGCTCTCTAGGTGCAAAAATAAGGGGGGTGCACTTCCATATCTCGGCGCCTGGTGGCGCTAGAGGTCCCAAACCAGGTGCAATCGACGCCCCGCCCCCCAATTAGTATATGGGCGGAGTTTCAGCTCTCTAGGACCTATAGAACTCGAGATATAGGGAAATCAAATTCAGGGGGTGCACTTCAGGGGGGTGCACTTTTCGTTTTTATCCCTATAACCTAACCCTAACCCTAACCCTAACCCTAACCCTAACCCTAACCTACTCTAACCCTAACCCTAACCCTAACCCTATCCTAACCCTATATCTCAGCGCCCGGTGGCGCTAGAGCTCCCAAAACAAGTGCATTCGACTCCCCGCCCTCTAATTAGTATATGGGCGGAGTTTCAGCTCTCTAGGTGCAAAAATAAGGGGGGGTGCACTTCCATATCTCGGCGCCTGGTGGCGCTAGAGCTCCCAAAACAAGTGCATTCGACTCCCCGCCCTCTAATTAGTATATGGGCGGAGTTTCAGCTCTCTAGGTGCAAAAATAAGGGGGGTGCACTTCCATATCTCGGCGCCTGGTGGCGCTAGAGGTCCCAAACCAGGTGCAATCGACGCCCCGCCCCCCAATTAGTATATGGGCGGAGTTTCAGCTCTCTAGGACCTATAGAACTCGAGATATAGGGAAATCAAATTCAGGGGGTGCACTTCAGGGGGGTGCACTTTTCGTTTTTATCCCTATAACCTAACCCTAACCCTAACCCTAACCCTAACCCTAACCCTAACCCTAACCCTAACCCTAACCCTAACCCTAACCCTAACCCTAACCCTAACCCTAACCCTAACCCTAACCCTAACCCTAACCCTAACCCTAACCCTAACCCTAACCCTAACCCTAACCCTAACCCTAACTAACCCTAACCCTAACCTAACCCTAACCCTAACCCTAACCCTAACCCTAACCTAACCCTAACCCTAACCCTAACCCTAACCCTAACCCTAACCCTAACCCTAACCCTAACCCTAACCTAACCTAACCCTAACCCTAACCCTAACCCTAACCCTAACCCTAACTCTAACCCTAACCCTAACCCTAACCCTAACCCTAACCCTAACCCTAACCTAACCCTAACCTAACCCTAACCCTAACCCTAACCCTAACCCTAACCCTAACCCCAAAAAAACACAAGTCCCATCCCCCAAAAAACACAAGTCCCACCCCCCAAAAAACACAAGTCCCACCCCCAAAAAAACACAAGACCCACCCCCAAAGTCACGCCCCCAAAATCTGGGTTGAGTTATCGGAAAGGTCTGGGTGAGTTTTTGGAAAAATAAGCTTTCTGGGCGGAGCTATAGGGTCACTTCCTGTTAAATTTCGAGTGCCAATATCTCATGACTCATACATCACAGAGACATCAGAGTAGTCTCGTTGGAAAGGTCTCAGAAAACCCTTTCGAATGATACCTAGTTCATGTCGCTGACTACTTCCTGGGCGGAGCTATGGGACAAAATATATTCATGTATCCAAAAATTATCTCAGCCTAGGAAGGTCGCAGAGACACAAACGAGGTGTCGTTGGAAAGGACTCGTCGAGACCTTTCCAATGATACCAATCACGAGTCGATTCGACTTTCCTAGACCGAGATAATTTTTGGACACATGATTACATTTGGTCCCATAGCTCCGCCCCCAAAGGTCTGAACGATACAAGTGTGGTGTCATTTTAAAGGCCTCGCCAAGACCTTTCGAATGATACCTAGCTTTTGTCGCTGACTGCTTCCTGGGCGGAGCTATAGGTTCACAAATAAAACACAATTCCCACCAAAAAAACACAAGTCCCACCTCCAAAAAACACAAGTCCCACCCCCAAAAAAACACAAGTCACACCCACAAAAAAACACAAGTCACACCCACAAAAAAAACAAGTCCCACCTCCTAAAAACACAAGTCCAACCTCCTAAAAACACAAGTCCCACCTCCTAAAAACACAAGTCCCACCTCCTAAAAACACAAGTCCCACCTTCTAAAAACACAAGTACCACCTCCTAAAAACACAAGTCCCACCTCCTAATAACACAAGTCCCACCAACCAAATAAAACACAAGTCCCACCTCCTAAAAACACAAGTCCCACCTCCTAATAACACAAGTCCCACCAACCAAATAAAACACAAGTCCCACCTACAAAAAACACAAGTCCCACCTCCTAAAAACACAAGTCCCACCTTCTAAAAACACAAGTCCCACCTCCTAAAAACACAAGTCCCACCTCCTAAAAACACAAGTCCCACCTCCTAAAAACACAAGTCCCACCTCCTAAAAACACAAGTCCCACCTCCTAAAAACAAAAGTCCCACCTAAAAAAACACAAGTCCCACCTCCAAAAAAAACAAGTCCCACCTCCTAAAAACACAAGTCCAACCTCCTAAAAACACAAGTCCCACCTCCTAAAAACACAAGTCCCACCTCCTAAAAACAAAAGTCCCACCTAAAAAAAACACAAGTCCCACCTCCAAAAACAACAGGTGCAGTACCATATCTCAGCGCCCGGTGGCGCTAGAGCTCCCAAAACAAGTGCATTCGACTCCCCGCCCTCTAATTAGTATATGGGCGGAGTTTCAGCTCTCTAGGTGCAAAAATAAGGGGGGGTGCACTTCCATATCTCGGCGCCTGGTGGCGCTAGAGCTCCCAAAACAAGTGCATTCGACTCCCCGCCCTCTAATTAGTATATGGGCGGAGTTTCAGCTCTCTAGGTGCAAAAATAAGGGGGGTGCACTTCCATATCTCGGCACCTGGTGGCGCTAGAGGTCCCAAACCAGGTGCAATCGACGCCCCGCCCCCCAATT
>JAROOI010000299.1:22500-46145 GCA_030578255.1 Tiaroga cobitis
GCCCCGCCCCCCAATTAGTATATGGGCGGAGTTTCAGCTCTCTAGGACCTATAGAACTCGAGATATAGGGAAATCAAATTCAGGGGGTGCACTTCAGGGGGGTGCACTTTTCGTTTTTATCCCTATAACCTAACCCTAACCCTAACCCTAACCCTAACCCTAACCCTACCCCACCCCCAAAAAACACAAGTCCCACCCCCAAAAAAACACAAGTCACACCCACAAAAAACACAAGTCCCACCTCCAAAAAACACAAATCCTACCCCCAAAAAAACACAAGTCACACCCCCAAAAAACACAAGTCCCACCCCCAAAAAAACACAAGTCCCACCCACAAAAAACACAAGTCCCACCTCCTAAAAACACAAGTCCCACCTCCTAAAAACACAAGTCCCACCTCCTAAACACACAAGTCCCACCTCCTAAAAACACAAGTCCAACCTCCTAAAAACAAAAGTCCCACCTCCTAAAAACACAAGTCCCACCTCCTAAAAACAAAAGTCCCACCTAAAAAAACACAAGTCCCACCTCCAAAAAAAACAAGTCCCACCTCCTAAAAACACAAGTCCAACCTCCTAAAAACACAAGTCCCACCTCCTAAAAACACAAGTCCCACCTCCTAAAAACACAAGTCCCACCAACCAAATAAAACACAAGTCCCACCTAAAAAAACACAAGTCCCACCTCCAAAAAAAACAAGTCCCACCTCCTAAAAACACAAGTCCAACCTCCTAAAAACACAAGTCCCACCTCCTAAAAACACAAGTCCCACCTCCTAAAAACACAAGTCCCACCAACCAAATAAAACACAAGTCCCACCTAAAAAAACACAAGTCCCACCTCCAAAAAAAACAAGTCCCACCTCCTAAAAACACAAGTCCCACCTCCTAAAAACAAGTCCCTCCCCTCCCTATCCCCATCCCCCTATACATAGAAAGTCAACCCTGATCAGCTGTATAGAGAAAGTCAACCCTGATCAGCTGTATAGAGAAAGTCAACCCTGATCAGCTGTATAGAGAAAGTCAACCCTGATCAGCTGTATAGAGAAAGTCAACCCTGATCAGCTGTATAGAGAAAGTCAACCCTGAAAAATAGCCCTGAAAAGTGCGAAAGTCAACCCTGAAAAATAGCCCTGAAATTGCGAAAGTCAACCCTGAAAAATAGCCCTGAAATTGCGAAAGTCAACCCTGGAAAATAGCCCTGAAATTGCGAAAGTCAACCCTGGAAAATAGCCCTGAAATTGCGAAAGTCAACCCTAGGTGCAGTACCATATCTCAGCGCCCGGTGGCGCTAGAGCTCCCAAAACAAGTGCATTCGACTCCCCGCCCTCTAATTAGTATATGGGCGGAGTTTCAGCTCTCTAGGTGCAAAAATAAGGGGGGGTGCACTTCCATATCTCGGCGCCTGGTGGCGCTAGAGCTCCCAAAACAAGTGCATTCGACTCCCCGCCCTCTAATTAGTATATGGGCGGAGTTTCAGCTCTCTAGGTGCAAAAATAAGGGGGGTGCACTTCCATATCTCGGCGCCTGGTGGCGCTAGAGGTCCCAAACCAGGTGCAATCGACGCCCCGCCCCCCAATTAGTATATGGGCGGAGTTTCAGCTCTCTAGGACCTATAGAACTCGAGATATAGGGAAATCAAATTCAGGGGGTGCACTTCAGGGGGGTGCACTTTTCGTTTTTATCCCTATAACCTAACCCTAACCCTAACCCTAACCCTAACCCTAACCCTAACTCTAACCCTAACCCTAACCCTAACCCTAACCCTAACCCTAACCCTAGCCCTGAAATTGCGAAAGTCAACCCTGGAAAATAGCCCTGAAATTGCGAAAGTCAACCCTAGGTGCAGTACCATATCTCAGCGCCCGGTGGCGCTAGAGCTCCCAAAACAAGTGCATTCGACTCCCCGCCCTCTAATTAGTATATGGGCGGAGTTTCAGCTCTCTAGGTGCAAAAATAAGGGGGGGTGCACTTCCATATCTCGGCGCCTGGTGGCGCTAGAGCTCCCAAAACAAGTGCATTCGACTCCCCGCCCTCTAATTAGTATATGGGCGGAGTTTCAGCTCTCTAGGTGCAAAAATAAGGGGGGTGCACTTCCATATCTCGGCGCCTGGTGGCGCTAGAGGTCCCAAACCAGGTGCAATCGACGCCCCGCCCCCCAATTAGTATATGGGCGGAGTTTCAGCTCTCTAGGACCTATAGAACTCGAGATATAGGGAAATCAAATTCAGGGGGTGCACTTCAGGGGGGTGCACTTTTCGTTTTTATCCCTATAACCTAACCCTAACCCTAACCTAACCCTAACCCTAACCCACCCTAACCCTAACCCTAACCTAACCCTAACCCTAACCCTAACCCTAACCCTAACCCTAACTCTAACCCTAACCCTAACCCTAACCCTAACCCTAACCCTAACCCTAGCCCTGAAATTGCGAAAGTCAACCCTGGAAAATAGCCCTGAAATTGCGAAAGTCAACCCTAGGTGCAGTACCATATCTCAGCGCCCGGTGGCGCTAGAGCTCCCAAAACAAGTGCATTCGACTCCCCGCCCTCTAATTAGTATATGGGCGGAGTTTCAGCTCTCTAGGTGCAAAAATAAGGGGGGGTGCACTTCCATATCTCGGCGCCTGGTGGCGCTAGAGCTCCCAAAACAAGTGCATTCGACTCCCCGCCCTCTAATTAGTATATGGGCGGAGTTTCAGCTCTCTAGGTGCAAAAATAAGGGGGGTGCACTTCCATATCTCGGCGCCTGGTGGCGCTAGAGGTCCCAAACCAGGTGCAATCGACGCCCCGCCCCCCAATTAGTATATGGGCGGAGTTTCAGCTCTCTAGGACCTATAGAACTCGAGATATAGGGAAATCAAATTCAGGGGGTGCACTTCAGGGGGGTGCACTTTTCGTTTTTATCCCTATAACCTAACTCTAACCCTAACCCTAACCCTAACCCTAACCCTAACCCTAACCCTAACCCTAACCCTACCCCCTCGGACTCTACCCCCTCGGACTCTACCCCCTCGGACTCTACCCCCTCGGACTCTACCCCCTCGGACTCTACCCCCTCGGACTCTACCCCCTCGGACTCTACCCCCTCGGACTCTACCCCCTCGGACTCTACCCCCTCGGACTCTACCCCCTCGGACTCTACCCCCTCGGACTCTACCCCCTCGGACTCTACCCCCTCGGACTCTACCCCCTCGGACTCTACCCCCTCGGACTCTACCCCCTCGGACTCTACCCCCTCGGACTCTACCCCCTCGGACTCTACCCCCTCGGACTCTACCCCCTCGGACTCTACCCCCTCGGACTCTACCCCCTCGGACTCTACCCCCTCGGACTCTACCCCCTCGGACTCTACCCCCTCGGACTCTACCCCCTCGGACTCTACCCCCTCGGACTCTACCCCCTCGGACTCTACCCCCTCGGACTCTACCCCCTCGGACTCTACCCCCTCGGACTCTACCCCCTCGGACTCTACCCCCTCGGACTCTACCCCCTCGGACTCTACCCCCTCGGACTCTACCCCCTCGGACTCTACCCCCTCGGACTCTACCCCCTCGGACTCTACCCCCTCGGACTCTACCCCCTCGGACTCTACCCCCTCGGACTCTACCCCCTCGGACTCTACCCCCTCGGACTCTACCCCCTCGGACTCTACCCCCTCGGACTCTACCCCCTCGGACTCTACCCCCTCGGACTCTACCCCCTCGGACTCTACCCCCTCGGACTCTACCCCCTCGGACTCTACCCCCTCGGACTCTACCCCCTCGGACTCTACCCCCTCGGACTCTACCCCCTCGGACTCTACCCCCTCGGACTCTACCCCCTCGGACTCTACCCCCTCGGACTCTACCCCCTCGGACTCTACCCCCTCGGACTCTACCCCCTCGGACTCTACCCCCTCGGACTCTACCCCCTCGGACTCTACCCCCTCGGACTCTACCCCCTCGGACTCTACCCCCTCGGACTCTACCCCCTCGGACTCTACCCCCTCGGACTCTACCCCCTCGGACTCTACCCCCTCGGACTCTACCCCCTCGGACTCTACCCCCTCGGACTCTACCCCCTCGGACTCTACCCCCTCGGACTCTACCCCCTCGGACTCTACCCCCTCGGACTCTACCCCCTCGGACTCTACCCCCTCGGACTCTACCCCCTCGGACTCTACCCCCTCGGACTCTACCCCCTCGGACTCTACCCCCTCGGACTCTACCCCCTCGGACTCTACCCCCTCGGACTCTACCCCCTCGGACTCTACCCCCTCGGACTCTACCCCCTCGGACTCTACCCCCTCGGACTCTACCCCCTCGGACTCTACCCCCTCGGACTCTACCCCCTCGGACTCTACCCCCTCGGACTCTACCCCCTCGGACTCTACCCCCTCGGACTCTACCCCCTCGGACTCTACCCCCTCGGACTCTACCCCCTCGGACTCTACCCCCTCGGACTCTACCCCCTCGGACTCTACCCCCTCGGACTCTACCCCCTCGGACTCTACCCCCTCGGACTCTACCCCCTCGGACTCTACCCCCTCGGACTCTACCCCCTCGGACTCTACCCCCTCGGACTCTACCCCCTCGGACTCTACCCCCTCGGACTCTACCCCCTCGGACTCTACCCCCTCGGACTCTACCCCCTCGGACTCTACCCCCTCGGACTCTACCCCCTCGGACTCTACCCCCTCGGACTCTACCCCCTCGGACTCTACCCCCTCGGACTCTACCCCCTCGGACTCTACCCCCTCGGACTCTACCCCCTCGGACTCTACCCCCTCGGACTCTACCCCCTCGGACTCTACCCCCTCGGACTCTACCCCCTCGGACTCTACCCCCTCGGACTCTACCCCCTCGGACTCTACCCCCTCGGACTCTACCCCCTCGGACTCTACCCCCTCGGACTCTACCCCCTCGGACTCTACCCCCTCGGACTCTACCCCCTCGGACTCTACCCCCTCGGACTCTACCCCCTCGGACTCTACCCCCTCGGACTCTACCCCCTCGGACTCTACCCCCTCGGACTCTACCCCCTCGGACTCTACCCCCTCGGACTCTACCCCCTCGGACTCTACCCCCTCGGACTCTACCCCCTCGGACTCTACCCCCTCGGACTCTACCCCCTCGGACTCTACCCCCTCGGACTCTACCCCCTCGGACTCTACCCCCTCGGACTCTACCCCCTCGGACTCTACCCCCTCGGACTCTACCCCCTCGGACTCTACCCCCTCGGACTCTACCCCCTCGGACTCTACCCCCTCGGACTCTACCCCCTCGGACTCTACCCCCTCGGACTCTACCCCCTCGGACTCTACCCCCTCGGACTCTACCCCCTCGGACTCTACCCCCTCGGACTCTACCCCCTCGGACTCTACCCCCTCGGACTCTACCCCCTCGGACTCTACCCCCTCGGACTCTACCCCCTCGGACTCTACCCCCTCGGACTCTACCCCCTCGGACTCTACCCCCTCGGACTCTACCCCCTCGGACTCTACCCCCTCGGACTCTACCCCCTCGGACTCTACCCCCTCGGACTCTACCCCCTCGGACTCTACCCCCTCGGACTCTACCCCCTCGGACTCTACCCCCTCGGACTCTACCCCCTCGGACTCTACCCCCTCGGACTCTACCCCCTCGGACTCTACCCCCTCGGACTCTACCCCCTCGGACTCTACCCCCTCGGACTCTACCCCCTCGGACTCTACCCCCTCGGACTCTACCCCCTCGGACTCTACCCCCTCGGACTCTACCCCCTCGGACTCTACCCCCTCGGACTCTACCCCCTCGGACTCTACCCCCTCGGACTCTACCCCCTCGGACTCTACCCCCTCGGACTCTACCCCCTCGGACTCTACCCCCTCGGACTCTACCCCCTCGGACTCTACCCCCTCGGACTCTACCCCCTCGGACTCTACCCCCTCGGACTCTACCCCCTCGGACTCTACCCCCTCGGACTCTACCCCCTCGGACTCTACCCCCTCGGACTCTACCCCCTCGGACTCTACCCCCTCGGACTCTACCCCCTCGGACTCTACCCCCTCGGACTCTACCCCCTCGGACTCTACCCCCTCGGACTCTACCCCCTCGGACTCTACCCCCTCGGACTCTACCCCCTCGGACTCTACCCCCTCGGACTCTACCCCCTCGGACTCTACCCCCTCGGACTCTACCCCCTCGGACTCTACCCCCTCGGACTCTACCCCCTCGGACTCTACCCCCTCGGACTCTACCCCCTCGGACTCTACCCCCTCGGACTCTACCCCCTCGGACTCTACCCCCTCGGACTCTACCCCCTCGGACTCTACCCCCTCGGACTCTACCCCCTCGGACTCTACCCCCTCGGACTCTACCCCCTCGGACTCTACCCCCTCGGACTCTACCCCCTCGGACTCTACCCCCTCGGACTCTACCCCCTCGGACTCTACCCCCTCGGACTCTACCCCCTCGGACTCTACCCCCTCGGACTCTACCCCCTCGGACTCTACCCCCTCGGACTCTACCCCCTCGGACTCTACCCCCTCGGACTCTACCCCCTCGGACTCTACCCCCTCGGACTCTACCCCCTCGGACTCTACCCCCTCGGACTCTACCCCCTCGGACTCTACCCCCTCGGACTCTACCCCCTCGGACTCTACCCCCTCGGACTCTACCCCCTCGGACTCTACCCCCTCGGACTCTACCCCCTCGGACTCTACCCCCTCGGACTCTACCCCCTCGGACTCTACCCCCTCGGACTCTACCCCCTCGGACTCTACCCCCTCGGACTCTACCCCCTCGGACTCTACCCCCTCGGACTCTACCCCCTCGGACTCTACCCCCTCGGACTCTACCCCCTCGGACTCTACCCCCTCGGACTCTACCCCCTCGGACTCTACCCCCTCGGACTCTACCCCCTCGGACTCTACCCCCTCGGACTCTACCCCCTCGGACTCTACCCCCTCGGACTCTACCCCCTCGGACTCTACCCCCTCGGACTCTACCCCCTCGGACTCTACCCCCTGATTTGTAAAAAAAAACAATTAAATGATACAAAATTAACACATTTTATTATTTTCCTCAAAACAAATTGTTACAAACTTTTCAAAAAAATCAAAAATACATTGAAGTCAAACAACAGCATAATAAACAAATACACAACATTAACGTCTATACAAAAGGGTCACAAAAAGGAACATGAAGTTAGAAAGAAAGCTTAAACAGGAATACAAAACTGTACAAAGTTAAACCACAACAGAGTTACAGTTAGTAAATTAGTATGAATAAAGAGGTAGATGATAAATGGCAGCTTGACAATGTGGAGCTGGAGAGAGGTGTGACCAAGGCAGGTGCTGACAGAGGGAACCACCGCAGAGGAGATAATGGAGAAAAGAGAACAGTGACGGATAACATGGCAGGAGGCCCCAACAGGCTCACCAGGATATAGGGCCACGGCACAGTCGATAAAAGGATAGATGGACCTTTGGTAAATGGGCCAGGCAGAACCCGGGGGACAGCCAACTCAGATGGAGCCATTAGAGATGGGCACAGGGCCGGGCCGAAGACCCAAAGCAGAACCATAGGGGTGGAGGGACAAGGCATAGTCGTAGGATTGGAGGTCTGTGGTGCAACCAGGGTGATAACTGACCCTGGTGGAGTCAGAGGGACGAAGGAGCCCGATACAGCTTGAGGGATAACTGCCCATGGTGGAGCTGATAGGTTGACAGAGTGAAAGTTAAGGCCAGGGATTGGCACAAATACAGAGTATCAACACCTAGGCGGAGCTGGTAATCTGGTAGCCAAAGGCGAACCCAAGGTGCAAAGGGCGGCCAATGAATGATGAGCCAAAGGGCTGAAAGGAGCCAGCGGACACAGGCCCCATTAACTAGATGGCATGGGTAGAGGAGGTGGGAGAAGAAGTATCAATGAGAGACTTCATGATGAGTGGAAAGAGCATCAGACTGGACTGTTGAAACAGCTGGAGGGACCGGCCAACACAGGATAATGGGAACACAAAATAAACAAAAACAGATTATAAACCTGAGAAGTATTTAAAGTACTTTTGAAAATTAAAAAAAAGGGTTAGGATTTACAAATAGGGTATTACAAATTACACAAAGTGGCATATGGGCATAAGTAAAATCATAAAAAAGGTAGAAAAAAAAAGGTTAACAAAGGGTTTAAGAAAACAGAACACGGAAACAGAAATATGGACCATAACCCAAGTACGAAAATGTTGTTTGTTTTCATTTTAAAGTAAAGTATAAAAAATACAAGACAAGTAAGTTTACAACTTCCATACAAAGCTTTAAAATATAAGAAGGGGCAAACAATGGCATAAAAGGCAGATATGAAATGGCATGAAAGGTATAAATGTAAAGACAGACAAAAAGGCTCATAAAATAGAAATTGAAAGGGTTACTAAAAAAGGCACAAAGACAAACTTGATTTTTAAATGGACCAAGAGGCGAAACCATAAATTAAAAAAAATCTAATTAGTACAATATAAATAAATAAAAGACTTAAGAAAAAAAATTTTTGTCTTTGTGAGTGGGAGGCACACCTATATATTGTAGCTTAAGTCACTTTGATTTGCACCAGCAGTTGATGGACTATTGAGGTGAAGGGTTGAAATCAAACCTGGACAAGTCCCACCCACCGAAGTCCCATCCAAGTCCCACCCAAGTCCAACAGTTGAACACTTAAAAAGAAAGTTCTCCACATTTCCAGAAGCTCATGAAAATGAATGAAGTACCCAGTGAACCCGATCCCATCAGGGGGAGAGAAAAAATTCAAACAGGCTGAATGAAATGGCAGCATCAGGCACAAATGAGCACAAGAGCATAGAGAAGAATCAAAGCAGAAAAAGGGCACAGTAAGACAGCCACTAATGCTAACATACAGAAGGCAGTCAGAATAAAAACAAGTTCATAAATATACAAAATACACAAACAGTAAAGACAAAACATTTTATGCAGTACATTTCAATACAAAATAGATAAGGCATGGGCAAAAGAAAAAGAAAAATAGTCAATTGGATCGGGATAATGGCTAATAAGGCAAGGAGCATAAATAAAAGATGGAAGACATTAAATCATAAACATAAATAAAAAAAACAATAGGCTTAGAAAAAAAAATGCAAAGACAAGAGATAGGAATAAAATATATACCAAGATGGTAAAATGCACAAATACAAAAGGGCCATTGTGACAATAGACATAGACAACCAAAGTCTTAAATTGGATACATGAGGTGAAGTGAAGGCATAAATACACATGCAGCAATTTCAGGACTATGATGTTGTACAAAGCAAATTACTTATACAGCTTTATAAAGTATAAATAAAAAAGGCATTAATGTAGTGAAGATTTGCAGTGACTCCTTGCTGAGATATGACTCGTTTGAAAAACTATTCCTTTAATTGACTCAGAGTCGACTCTTACTTGTGAAAGACAATCACTTTATATACGGTGCACCTTCAGATTTAAAACTTTGCAGGATGTTTTCATTCACTTAGATCTATGTTACACACACAATGAAGTCATTTTCAAAAATCCATAATATGGGCAATTAAAAAAAAAAACTACATTGAAAATTACAACTACATTTGACTGAAAAACAAATAGAGCACTACTATAAATACAAGAGGTACAAAGGGGAAAAGAAAAATACCATATGAGAATTTATAAGAAAAATGCAAATAGACATAAGGGCACAGATGATTACAAAAGGGACAAAGTTGCAAAGGCAAAAAACAAACAAACAAATAAAAGAGGTCAGGTGCATCCCTAATTAAAAGATTGAATAAATGCTAATGCAGAGGAACACACAAAAACAAAATTCTGATAGACAAACTTACAAGAGTGCACATCCACAGTAACAAAAAAATGGACTTAACAAAAGACAGATAAAAAAAACAATATGAACAGATTGTTAACTTTGACATTCAATTAATGCATCAATTAACTATCTCTAAAACTTTTGCATCCACATTGCCAAATACACCAAATGACCAGGAGTCATTTTTTAATCAATTTACCGAAGAAGAAAGCTTTCTACATTTCCAGAGTTCAAAGAGCAAATGAGAGTAGAA
Organism: Tiaroga cobitis; assembly: GCA_030578255.1. Lineage (NCBI taxonomy): Eukaryota > Metazoa > Chordata > Actinopteri > Cypriniformes > Leuciscidae > Tiaroga > Tiaroga cobitis. Next base: position 32,559 of record JAROOI010000299.1, read on the forward strand.
GAGTTAAATTATGGAAGCTTACCTAGGTGAGTGCTGAAGTTCTCAGTGATGAGCGAGACCAAGGAACAGGACAAAAGCTGCACAGATCAAGAACACATGATAAAGTGGAGGTAAACTACATGAAACTAAAAAGTAAATGTATCAAAATACTATTTCCAATCATTTATAAAGGAAACCTGCTTTATGTCCCCAGCCAGTTTTTAGTTTCACAGTGTCCTCTGGTCAAATCCTGGTCTCATTCAGACCCAAGAAAAGTGGAGTGTGGTTACATCTAGAATAAAGTCAACATTTGAACTCTGGAATAGCCATACAGCTGTGAACAGAAAAAGAAAAAAAAGTGTGGGAGAGGTGCAAAATGTGGTACTGCATAATCTCATGCTTATGAAACAGGTAAAAAATAAGAAGCACATTGCTTTTTGACAACCATTTCTCCCATCTACTACAGTTTTAAATAAGTGCATTATCTGCAGCCTTTATCAGTAAACTTGTGCTAGTAGACCCAGTCTTCAAGTTAGGTCTCCAAATAATGTGTTTCACAACAGGCTGAAAAGGCAAAAGTATTTCTTGCAGAAACAAATGTATAAACAAGTAAACATTTAGAATAAAGTAAAAGCAACAAGAAATACAGAGAAAATTTATTTAAATAAAAGGCAAATTGTATTTTAAAAAAGGGACAATGAAAGAGGTATAAAACATTCATACCTAAAAAAACGGAAAAAAAAAAATACAGGATAGCGTAAATACAAAAGCATAACTACAAAGTGGCTTAGATTGAAACGAAGAACATTCAACTTTAAGCCTACGCCGTATGTCCCCTTATGTGTTAAGCAAAGTTTAACAGAAACTAACCCTGCCACCATATGGCAGACTCTGACAGAGTAAAAAAAAATATATATATATATATATATATATATATATATTTGTAGAAACGTCAGGATCAGACAAATTGGCAGGTGAGTAAAACTATTACAAATTCAGAATACTGTAATGATATTAACGGAGTCTTATCTTTTGCAGGCTGGACAAAGAGAACCATACACAGAGAAGCTGATGAGATGACAAGGACTTGAGACAATGACCAAAGCTATTTTACTGAAGTGCTCTCCACTTAGCCAAATTTGCATTTGGCCTTTGTAAGGTATTAAGGTGTGTGAGTGTATATATGTATTAAGGTGTGTGAGTGTATATATGTATATGTATATATTTATTTCTTATTTCCATACAGGTGACTTAACCAAAATAGCTTGGAGTTTTTCAGCATTTACCCGAATACGCCTCAAGCTGGAGTCATCAACCACAAATTGGCTCCCATTAAGGTACAGGATAGCAGCACATCCAGCAGCTCCAACATGCCCAGCTGACCTGAGGACAAGTGTTGTACATGTAAAAGTTGAGCTTGGTGTCATTTTAACCAAAAAAACAGTTATTTCCATAGAGAATAATTACATCTCCAGGTATCAGGAATAAGCAAACGCCTAGCCTCACAGTTTTTGGTGTAGGGTCTGGAAGAGGGTGAAGTTAGGAAACTGGATGCGTCACTGTGTCCAGGGGAGCGGAGAGGGGATCCAGGTTTGGGACTGCAGAACTGACAGAGCTGTAAACAAAGATGTGGGAGAGGTGCAGAGAAAATTTAAATTAGCTCAACCTGTTCCTAATCCTAATTTAATGAGGGGTGTGGAAGTCATTGACCGTGTTGGTGTCCTCTGGTCGAAATCAGGTCAGACAGTTCCAGATGAGCTACAGCTACAGCAGGAAGTCAACTAACCCTAACTCTGGATAAAGGGGGAAAAAAAGCAAATACAAAAGAAATATGGGCAGAGATAAATACAAACAGGACAGTGACAAAATGAAAGGGTCCTTTTTGCAAAAGAAAAAGGCACAGAAGAAACCGGCATAATAACGCAAAGCATAATACAAAACCCATTACTAAAAATGCTTAGCCTGGTTAAAAACAGACCATTCTCAGTTGTAACTGAGTTATGGTCTGGCAAGGCGTCATAGACAAATCATTTCCAGAGGGGCGTCACCAATGGACGTCACGGGTAGACCTAAAACCAATCAAAGCGATGAAGGAGATGACGTATGCAGAACGGGGGAGAAACTTCTCCGAGTGTTGTTCTTTGCTCGGTTTTTAACAAAAAGGAAACGTTCAAATCGCTTAAAATAGACGCGATAGCTGATTCGAACGAGTGATGTTCGACGGCGGCATCCATCTTTGTAATGTAGGCTACAAAATCCCAGCGCTGTCGTCATCGTGTAAAGCCCGCCCTAACATTTCTGATTGGTGCCTCGATTTCGACGGATTGGAAATGAGCTTGAATGAGCTCTTTGCCAGACTAACTTTCAGAGCAAATCTAAATTTGCCAGAAGTTGTCTGGGTTTTCCCAGGCGAAAAAATGCTGGCATTCGCCATTAAACTGTTGACCCAGGAAAGAGACCATTATACACAATGTTTCATAGGTTAGCCTTCAAATCAAGGTTCACATTTCAGTTCAAATAAGTATAAGATTTAAAAGAATGATTGCACAGAAAAGAATTTCCAAAAAGTTTAGAACTCTTCTCAAACACATCCAGGGTTTGGTGAAGTTGGTAGAGACAGGTGGTGTCACTTTGTTCTTTGATCAAATTTAGGACTCAGTCAATCCCAAGATGAGCCAGTATGGCTATTGGCTAGAATCAATTCAGTTGTGAGAATTTGGAAATGTCAGACAGCTGTAAAACAATGAAGGGGTGAAATACAAAGTGTAGGTTAACAGGACATCAATAGTACACAGGTGGACAAAAAAAGAAAAGAAAAAAAACTTTAACTCCTCTTATCTGCATCCTTCTTCAGACCATCTCCACTCACACTCACAGGGTGCTTCAGAGGACAGGCGGAAACTTAAACATCAGTGCTAATGCTCATTTAGCTGCACAAGTAATCAAATAGAACAGTCAAGCACGATCAACTAAAACAAAGCACAGCACTTAAACAATAAAATTAATCCCTATAAATACACACCAATGATCAACCATCCCTAAAGCACTTTAGTGTGCACACCGCATAATTTCTAGTATAATTTCATTTGGAAACAAAGAGGAAGTTCTCAAGGTGAATGCATACCTTGACGCTAGGGGTCTAACAACTAAAAATCAAGTCAGGAATCTTGGTGTGTCTCTAGAGTCAGACCTTAGTTTCAGTAGTCATGTCAAAGCAATAACTAAATCAGCATACTATCACCTGAAAAATATTGCAAGAATTACATGCTTTGTTTCCAGTCAAGACTCAGAGAAACTTGTGCATGCTTTTATCACCAGCAGGGTGGATTATTGTAATGGACTCCTCACTGGCCTTCCTAAAAAGACCATAAGACAGTTGCAGCTCATACAGAACGCTGCTGCCAGGATTCTGAGCAGAACCAGAAAATATGAACATATCACACCAGTCCTCAGGTCTTTACACTGACTCCCAGTTACATTTAGGATTTATTTTAAAGTATTATTACTGGTATGTAAATCATTTAATGGCCTAGGACCCAAATACATTGCAGATATGCTCACTGAATATAAACCCAACAGATCACTCAGATCATTAGGATCACATCAGCTAGAAATACCAAGGGTTCACTCTAAGCACGGAGAGTCTGCTTTTAGCTATTATGCCAGCCGCAGCTGGAACCAGCTTCCAGAGGTGATCAGATGTGCTCCTACAGTAGTTACATTCAAATCCAGACTCAAAACACTTCTGTTTAGCTATGCATTTACTGAATGAGCACTGTGCCACTGTTCGTCCGACTATTTTTACTGTACTTTATTGAATTTTTTATTCTAAACTGCTTTAATTATTCTTATTTGTTTTGATTATTTTAATTTCTTTATTCTAAACTGTTTTAATTATTCTTATTTGTTTTGATTATTTTAATTTCTTTATTCTAAACTATTTTAATTATTGTTATTTCTTTTTATTTTTTTTTATTTTCTTTATTTCTTCACTTTGAATTACCATTGTGTATGAAATGTGCTATATAAATAAACTTCCCTTGCCTTGCCTAGTAACTAAATTCGGGACGCCTCTATATATCTGAGCTCAAATAGCAGCGGATATACACCTGTAGGCAACTGATGCTACGCTCAACTTAGCCTTGCATTGGTTGACCACAAGCTGCACTGAAGTGTGGGAACCTTCACATAAGGTTTCTGGGGAATATGGTTTGGCCCAGTAAAGAGAACAAGCAATTTTAAACATCAAGGATCACAGGTTGGTCTTCAAACCTCGAGGGACTTCACATCTGGGCAGCAGTTGATTTTCCAGAAGGTTACTGACATGTCAGGATCTCACTGGAAATAAAACAAATAAATGAATTAGAAAAATTAGCAACAGGGTAAATTAAATTTAGAGTAACAGAAATGTGGGAGATACATATGTAAATAAGGTCCATCTGTGCCATACAGTAATGAGCAGTTAGTAAAACAGGTCTAGAAGAGTCAAGTCAAGTCATCTTCATTTATATAGCGCTTTTAACAATGGATTGTTTCAAAGCAGCTTTACAGAGATAAACATATAATTTAAAGGTAACAGATTGTTTTGGCATTATAGCGGTTCTTGAATAATGTTATTTCCAGCTAAAGTTAACTTTGATTGATTCACCTCCGTCGAAATGATCAGACTTTTAAACGCGAACCTGTGATTAACGCTGACGGCGTTCACATGCTCATTCAGAATTGATTCTATAGTTATGTGCTTTTTAAAATATGTGCGCAGGTTTATAATTCATACAACCCAGCCTAAACAGAGCTTGAAATACTCTAGCATGAGCTAGAACAGTCGTCTTCACTAATTTTTTCATGAGAGCCGCACTGATAGGACAAAGGCAGAAGGAGAACCATTTTACCGCAAAGTATAAAAAGTTACATCCAGTCATAAATACCATGTCTGTTTATCAATCTGTCACCCCTGAACATACAATATGCAATGCAATAAATACAAAAGGGTGGGGGAAATGATTTACCAGTCAAATTTGTAACTGAGACAAAATGATTTCCATTAATGACAAAAAAAGCAGGATTTCCAGAATATATTCATCCCAGAATGACCTTAAGTTGTTTTTTTCTACATTAGCCCATCATGCATCTAGCCATTCAAGAGCACATGCAGCGTTAAGAGCTGGAAAGACCGGCATAACTGCCAACTCCGCAGAGACTGGACGTTTACATGCTCAACTTTTGTTTCAATCGGACTGAATTCATTCCGATTAATGAATCTGAATGTATTGTAGTTTACATGAATGCTAAACATCATTATGTGATACATGATCGGGTTGATGTGCGCGTTTATAAGTCAAAAGTCAAGTCAAGTCAAATATTTATATAGCGCTTTTCACAATACAGATTGTATCAAAGCTGCTTCACAGTATCAATCAAAACAACTTAATGTTTTTTTATTACTGAAAAAAAGACATCCAAGTTTGGTTGAGCTGATCAATGGTATGATTGGTTAATTAATTTGAATATCCCCAACTGAGCAAGCCAAAGGCAACAGTGGCAAGGAACCGAAAAACTCCATCCAGTGACCAAAAGGTGTCCTAAGACACCATCAGATGACCCAATGGAGAGAAAAAAAAAACCTTGGGAGAACCCAGGCTCAGTCGGGGGCCAGTTCTCCTCTGGCGTTTATGAACTAGAGGCAGAATTTACAGTAACTGTAAGATAAAAAATGTATATGAATGCCTGGCTAAATAGATGCGTCTTCAGTCTAGTTTTAAACTGGGAGAGCGAGTCTGAGCAATGAACAATATCAGGAAGGCTATTCCAGAGCTTCGGAGCTAAATGTGACAATGCTCTGCCTCCTTTGATGGATCTGGATATCCTAGGAGTGACCAGAAGCCGCTAATTTAGTGATCTTAAAGAGCGCGATGGATTGTAAGGCGATAGAAGATCCGTTAAATAGACTGGAGCTAAACCATTTAGAGCTTTAGAAGTCAAAAGCAATACCTGTAATTAATACGGAACTTTATAGGTAACCAATGAAGTGATGATAAAATCGGTGTTATATGATCATATTTTCTTGATCTAGTAAGATCTCTAGCGGCTGCATTTTGGACTAACTGTAGCTTGTTTATTGAAGATGCAGGACAACCAGCTAATAAAGCATTACAGTAATCTAGTCTCGAGGTCAAGAATCCATGAACTAACTTTTCTGCATCAGAGACTGATAGCATATTACGTAGCTTAGCAATGTTTATAAGGTGGAAAAAGGCTGTTTTTGTAACATATGAAATAGTCAAGTCAAGTCATCTTCATTTATATAGCGCTTTTAACAATGGATTGTTTCAAAGCAGCTTTACAGAGATAAACATATAATTTAAGGTAACAGATTGTTTTGGCGTTATAGCGGTATAACATGCTTTTCAAAAGACATGTTGCAGTCTAATGTAACAGCCAGATCTTTTACTGTAGCGGATAAAGTAACAGGGCATCCTACTATGTTAAAGTCGTGCTGTGAAAGGTTTTGTGGACGGTTTTTAGAACCGATAAGTATTACCTCTGTCTTGTCTGGATTTAAAAAAAGAAAATTACACGTCATCCAATCTTTTATATCTTTAACACAATCTGTCAATTTGGATAATTTAGCATATTCATCTGGCCGTGATGAAATATATATTTGAGTGTCATCAGCATAACAATGGAAACTAATTCCATGTTTCCTTAGAATATTACCAAGTGGCAGCATATATATTGAGAATAATAAAGGGCCTAACACAGATCCCTGCGGCACTCCATAGTTTGCCGAAGTTATGATCGATTTTTCTCCATTTAAGTAGACGAAATGGTAGCGGTCAGATAAGTATGACCTGAACCAGCTTAATGCTTGTCCTTGAACACCAGTGTAATTTTGTAGTCGATCTAAGAGTATTGTGTGATCTATAGTATCGAACGCAGCACTAAGATCAAGTAAAACTAGTACTGAGATACAGCCTTGGTCCGAAGCTAAAAGTAAATCATTTGTGATTCTAACAAGCGCAGTTTCAGTGCTATGATGTGGCCTGAATCCGGACTGAAACTTTTCATAGATGTCGTTTTCTTGCAAGAAAGAGCCGAGTTGAGCGGACACAACTTTTTCTAATATTTTTGACATAAATGGAAGATTCGAAACGGGTCTGTAATTTGCTAGGTTATTTGGATCTAATTGTGGTTTCTTAATAAGAGGTTTTATGACTGCCAGCTTGAACGTTCTTGAAACATGACCTAAAGATAAAGATGAGTTAATAATATTGAGAAGAGGCTCTTCCACTATAGGTAACACTTCTTTCAGTAGTTCAGTTGGTATGGAATCTAATAAACATGTTGTTTTAGATGAAGTGATAAGTTTATTTAACTCTTTTTGTTCTATGGTTGTAAAGCATTGTAATTGTTCTTGTGGGGTGATAATTGCGGCTTAATTATAAGGCGCGAGCAAAAGATTCAAATCGGAATAGATTTTTTGACATGCGCACACTGTACAGATATACAAAGTTTCCCGCTGTTGTCAATTAATAACCATTCTCCTACATTGGATCTTTATTTGTTTTAAACAGCAGACCTAATATTTATCCAATGCTGGTCATAATTTGGAGACTATGAACAAATGAACCGTTGTCCCGTGCTGTTTGTATTTATCACGCAGTAAAAATGCCCAAAACCACTCGTCTGTGGATAAGAATCTGAAACAAGGACTGGTGGGCCGTTGTCCTGCTTCACTTCACTGATGCGGAGTGAAAGGAGGATTATAGAGTGACGGGAAACTTATTTATACGACACTTTATTAATCAGGAGAACAGCTCGTTCAGCGCGTCATACGCTGTCCTTTCAGTTTTGGTTTTTAATCGATCAAGTGTTTACATGTTCTCTCGATAAACCACCCCTTTCAATCCAATCGAAATTATTTGTAAGAGAGCTGACACTGAGTTTTTAATGGGTTATGTTATAGTCCTACTTGTTTTTATGAAACATCTGTAGTGACTGCATGATCATATCACCGTATTATTTAACGCCATGCAAGCCACAAATTAAAGCTTGGCGAGCCGCGCAATGAGTAACACTGAGCTAGCGGATGATATTACAAATTGCATGTAGTTAATGTACATTTAATGAAGCTTGAAGAAGTTATGCCACAGAAGTATATTTTGATGGACCCCATTGACTTCCATAGCAGGAAAAAAAAAATACTACGGAAGTTAATGGGGTCCATCAACTGTTTGGTTTCAGACATTCTTTAAAATATCTTCTTTTGTATTCAGCAGAAAAAAATGAATTCATACAGTTTTGAAACAACTTGAGGGTTAGTCGTTTTTTTAAGTAAACTATTCCTTTAAGTCTTGTCTGTGAAAATAGACATAATTTTAACTCACTAATTCCAAACTTCAGCAGCTTCTTCACTCTCCAACTTCCATCACAGACACATCCTGTGCAAGATCAGCTCGTGGGCATTTATACTCCTGAGCACAACCATTGTCAGACATGCAAACAGTCAGGAATTAAATTCACCCAACAACCAATAATTATATTAAGCTTTTTGTACATGCCCTAATCCACAAAGAATTTAACAGACATTTTTACACATTTGCTCATTGAAAATTTTTTAATTTTAAAACAACAAATGACCCCCTTCATCTTCTACAATTGGTGTCTCCCACCTCCCATGATGCACCACAGCAAAGATTTAAAAGCTGAATTCAGAAGGTGTTCTGGTTTTTCAGCTAGTACTAGCATGTGGTCACATCGGGTGGCTTTCTGTTTGTTTGACCTGGTTTTTAATGAAGTAGCCAAGTTCAACTTACTGTTAGTTTTACTCTTAAAGGGTTAGTTCACCCAAAAATGAAAATTAAGTCATTAATTACTCACCCCCATGCTGTACCAACCCCGTAAGACCTTCGTTCGTCTTCGGAACACAAATGAAGATATTTTTGATTAAATGTGACAGCTGGATCACTCCTCCATAGGCTCCCTAAGGGAATGAATCCTGACGTCCCAAAAATCAATGAAGAAAATGTTTAAATATTCCATGTCACAACAGTGGCTCAACTATAAGTTTATCAAGCGACGAGAATACTTTTTGTGCGAAAAAACAAACAAAAATAAAGACTTTATTCGACTATTCCTTTTCTTCCTTGTAGGCCTGAAACGAGACTTCAAGAGATTTCCACGACGCATGCACGAGAATTGCGATCTCCTTAAACTACTTCAGTTAAGTTCTCGCGCGTGCGCGTCGTGGAAATCTCTTGAAGTCTCATTTCAGGCCTACAAGGAAGAAAAGGAATAGTCGAATAAAGTCGTTATTTTTGTTTTATTTCCGCACAAAAAGTATTCTCGTCGCTTGATAAACTTATAGTTGAGCCACTGTTGTGACATGGAATATTTAAACATTTTCTTCATTGACTTTCTGGGACGTCAGGATTCATTCCCTTAGGGAGCCTATGTAGGAGTGATCCAGCTGTCACATTTAATCAAAAATATCTTCATTTGCGTTCCGAAGACGAACGAAGGTCTTACGGGGTTGGTACAGCATGAGGGTGAGTAATTAATGACTTAATTTTCATTTTTGGGTGAACTAAACCTTTAAATTGAGATTTAGAAAGATCCATAGCCTGTTTAATGTAAAAAAGGAAGGAATTATTTTGATCTACTGTTTTGGTGTGTTTTTCATTATTCGGGCTGTGGTGATGCACAAGCTCACCTGCATCTCCTGATGTTTCACCTGCTGCTCGTCTGCCATATGCTTTCTCTGCCAGGATTTATATGAAAGGTATGTTGGAACTTTCTTAATACTTACTTTCTTGATATATTTGATAAAGGGACTTTTGACTATGTATTAGGCTGTCCACAATGTACTGTTATTGAAATATAACACGGGGAGCATTAAATAAATCTTTGTGAGCAGCTTATATTTTGATTATTTATCCCTCAAACCCCTTTCTATGGTCTTTTGATATGAGCTCATCAATGTTTCCTGACTGATGATAGTGCATTGGAACATTATCATTGATCGATTGCTCCTGTCTGCATCGGCTGATCGCTGATCAATTGCTCCTGTCTGCCTCGCTGCCTGCTGTGTGTTTGTTTGCTTTCTTTATGTTTTGAGCCATCATTTACTATCTAGTTGTTTATACTACTAAATACAGCTTACACAACATCTCAGATTAACCTTACATCTCTAGCTTCCGTTATTGTTAACACAGCACGCTAGTAATTCGCTAACGTTAGCCTGCTAACGCGCCACCCGTGCGCTCATTTATTTATTTATTTTCTCTCGCGCGCCCGCACCTTTGAGTTCATAAAGTCCAGGTAAGTAAGAATCAGTCAACAAACACGGTGAGTAATGTCGTCTTCTGGCTCGCGTACCCCGAAGTGATAAAATAAAACAAAATTCTGTATCAAAATTTATAGGCAAGAAAAGTTGTATGGGTTGTATGAATTATAAACCTGCGCACATATTTTAAAAAGCACATAACTATAGAATCAATTCTGAATGAGCATGTGAACGCCGTCAGCGTTAATCACAGGTTCGCGTTTAAAAGTCTGATCATTTCGACGGAGGTGAATCAATCAAAGTTAACTTTAGCTGGAAATAACATTATTCAAGAACCGCTATAATGCCAAAACAATCTGTTACCTTAAATTATATGTTTTTCTCTGTAAAGCTGCTTTGAAACAATCCATTGTTAAAAGCGCTATATAAATGAAGATAACTTGACTTGACTTGACTTGTCCTGTTATTGTCACCTGTGTCACATGTCATATGTTTAGTATAGCCTTCTCCGATGGCAATATAGGATGTATATGTGATAAATGCAAGGAGACAGTCAGGCTGACGGAGAAGATTTCAGAACTAGAGACACGCATCCAAACTTTAATTGAGGATGGTAAGAATGCTAGATCTTTAGATACTGTTTTGGATGCGCCTAGCATAGTGAACTCTTTACATGATTCGGTTACGGCTGAAGTAGAGCCCGTGCAGCAGGGCAGATGGGTGACAGTGAGAGATCGTTTTAGTCGCGGATCAAAGAACCACTCTTCCTTTCCGATTCCCATAACAAACCGATTTGCCCCCGCAGTGAAACACCCACTGAGAATTCTGTTGATTGTGCCCTGGTAATCGGTGATTCGATCACACGGAACGTGAAAATAGAGACACCAGCCACCATAGTCACATGTTTGCCGGGAGCCAGAGCGCCTGACATCAAAGCAAATTTAAAAGTGCTGGCTAATGCTAATCGTAAATTATCTAAGATCATTATTCATGTCGGCACTAATGATGTTCGACTACGCCAGTCGGAGATCACCAAAATTAATATTAAAGAGGTGTGTGAACTCGTAAGTACGATGTCAGGCACTGTAATTTGCTCTGGCCCCCTTCCTGTACGCAGGAGTGATGAGATAGTTAGCAGATTGGCCTCACTCAATGGTTGGCTGTCGAAGTGGTGTCCGCAGAATAATATAGAATTCATAGACAATTGGAAAAGTTTTTGGGGCAAGCCTGATCTGTTGAAAAGAGATGGTATCCATCCCTCCTGGGCTGGTGCTGCTCTTCTCTCTAATAATTTGGCTCATAGTCTTAGAGATAAAACATGACAATCTGGGGCTCAGGTCAGGAAGCAGACAGACTAGCTAAACCGACCGTCTGCTAGCGGCCTCACGTCACCAAGGTCAGATAAATCCCATCACATAGAGCCTCTTTCACCTAGATATCATCATATAGAGACTGTGTCTGTTCCCCGAATTTGGAAATCCAAAAAACGTCAGGTTAAAAATTTAATTGATGTTCAACAAATAAAAAACAGATTTAATACAGATGAGCAAATGATAAAGCTTGGGTTGCTGAATATTCGATCCCTTACTTCAAAATCTCTCATAGTTAATGATATGATTTCAGATTATAATCTTGATATGCTGTGTTTGACAGAAACCTGGCTAAAACCAAACGATTACATTATTTTAAATAAGTCAACCCCACAAGATTACAGTTATAAACATGAACCTCGTCTGAAAGGCAAAGGGGCAGGTGTTGCTGTAATTTATAGTAATATTTTCAAAACCACTAAGAAATCTAGTTTTAAATATACTTCTTTTGAAGTATTGGTGCTTAATGTAAAAATATATAGTGTAAACGATAAATCACATGTGAGAATTATGCTGACTACTGTATACAGGCCACCAGGGCACCATAAAGATTTTATCAAAGAATTTGCGGACTTTCTACCAGAATTAGTATTGGCTGCAGATAAAGTACTAATTGTTGGTGATTTTAATATACATGTAGATAATGAAAAAGATGCATTGGGATTGGCATTTAAAGACATTGTAAACTAAATTGGAGTTAGACAACACGTATCAGGACCTACTCATTGTCGTAATCATAGATCTAATATTATCACATGGAATAGATGTTGATGCCGTTGAAATTCTGCAGCAGAGCAATGACATCTCAGATCATTATCTAGTATCATGTAAATTACATTTAGCCAAGGCTGCAAAGCCGACTCCGTGTTATAAATACGTTAGACCTATAACTTCTGCCACTAAAGATTGCTTTATCAATAATCTTCCTAATCAGTTTCATCATCTCAGCATCCCGGATAGCTTAGAAGAACTTGATATTGCAACAGAAACTTTTAACTCTCTCTTTTCCAGCACTTTAGACGCAGTTGCTCCGTTGCGCTTAAAGAAGATTAAAGAAAATAGTCCAACGCCGTGGTACAGCGAGCACACCCGGGCCCTTAAGAGAGCAGCCAGAAAAATGGAGCGCAACTGGAAGAAAACTAAACTAGAGGTATTTCGGATTTCGTGGAAAGAGACCTCGATTGCTTACAGAGAGGCTTTAAAAGCTGCTAGATCTGCTTATTTTTCAACCCTATTAGAAGAAAATAAACATAATCCAAGGTATTTATTTGAAACAGTGGCTAAACTAACGAAAAAGAAAGCTTCAAGCTCAGAAGTGTCCAAGCAACACAGCAGTGATGACTATGAACTTCTTCACTTATAAGATTGATAATATCAGGGACAAAATTATAACTATGCAACTGTCTACTACAGTATCGCATCAGGAAGTGCATTGTAGTCTCCCTGAGGAAAAATTTGATTAATTTGTTGCTATAGGAGAGGAAGAATTCTGCAAACTTGTGTGACGACCTCTGCTGTTGGTCTTGAGTAGTGCAGTTTGGTATCTGAGCCCACTAATTGCCTCAATTGGCAGTCAACTGGAAACACCTGTGACCGTGCCTTGGACGCTCCTTAAGAGATCACCAACTGAGCCAAAGGGAGAGGGAACTTTGGTGTTGGACTTTTGCTTTTGCCTTGTGCTTGCATTGTATTTTGTTACTTTTTGCATTTACATTTTAACTTCAACATTACATTACACTTTCAACCATGCCTCTTGCTTTACATAGTGATGGGCAGATCGAGCCTTCGTGAAGCAATGAAACAGTCGAAGCAAATGTGCCATTTTGTTTCGAGGCTTCGAATCAATCCGAAACCCGTCTCCACGGTGACACCTAGTGGTCACTTGCAGGTGTTGATCTGAAACAACCTTTACAAAGAGCTAATAAAAAAATGTGTTGGTTTTTTTTTATTATT
>JAROOI010000300.1:0-7500 GCA_030578255.1 Tiaroga cobitis
ACACACACACACACACACTGCCCCTATCCCTAAACCTGCCCATCACAGGAGACATGCTGCATTTTTACATAAAAAAAACACATTGTTTTTTATGTTTTTTAAGCTATTTGAAATATGAGGACTCATGCAATGTCCTCATATATCACGTGTAATTTGTAATACCAGTGTAATATGCATGTCATTATACACATTTGTGTCCTCATATATCACAAAAACAAAAGCACACACACACACACACACACACAAAGGATACTAGCTGACCCTTTTCACATCCTTCATCCTGAATATGTGCTTCTGCCTTCAGGAAGAAGGTACCGAGTGCCCAAATGTCGAATGAACCGGTTTAAAAACTCTTTTGTTCCCGTTTCTATTGGACTTTATAATGACAAGGACAGAGGCCTATGATTGTCTCTGGTTTGGACTGATTATTTAACATGATCTATTGCTCTATATTATCATTTTTATTTAGATTGATCTATTCTGTGATTGATTTAGAATTTATTTTAATTGTATTTACTTTTTTCTTTTTAATGTCTTATTTTTATTCTGGAAATGCAGCATACACTGTGCCCAAGACAAATTTCCCTGACTGCACTTTCACATGTCATCACTGTTTACTCTTTCATTCCACCTGACCCGGTTACTCAGTTAAAGCGCTGACGCCACAGTCACTGAATAATGGCACAAATTTCACAGTTCAATCTGATGTCAAATCATTTGCATATATTAAATGTAATTAAATGTATGAGTTAAATGTAACCTTCGCTTTACCTCAGATGAGCGTCGTCGGGATAATCCCGGTTCACTACGCCAAAGCGATAAACAATTCTGTATTACATGTTTCAAGGCTTGCGTTCTCGAGACACAGGCACTGTTGTGTGTGTGTGTGTGTGTGTGAGTGAGTGAGCGGTAATAACTAATGTAAGTAAGTTAATAACTAATGATCTTTGCAACGGAAGTGAATCAATCAAAACTAACTTTATCTGGACAATAACTTTATTCTAGAGCTGCTGTAAAGCCTAAACACTCTCTGTTACTTAAATGTCCTATTATCACTGTAAAGCTGCTGTGAGGCGTGTGTGTGTGTGTGTGGGTTTGCTGTCATGAGTGTCAACACACACACACTGAATCTGGAATTCACTGGAACAAGCACTGGCTCATCCCTGCAAACACACACACTGAATATGAGCAAACATCTCTACACACACTTCGCTCATGCAGTGTGTGATTGTGTTCCTTAGGTGATGAAAAGTGAGAATCCTCCCACTCCACCGTACATGTGTGGAGACGTGCTGTCGCCGCCGCTAGCCAGCGTAGAGGTCACCGTAACCACAGGTGTGTTACACACACACACACACACACACACACGTGCTGTCGCCGCCGCTAGCCAGCGTAGAGGTCACCGTAACCACAGGTGTGTTACTCACACACACACACACACACACACACGTGCTGTCGCCGCCGCTAGCCAGCGTAGAGGTCACCGTAACCACAGGTGTGCTACACACACACACACACACACACACACACACACACGTGCTGTCGCCGCCGCTAGCCAGCGTAGAGGTCACCGTAACCACAGGTATGTTACACACACACACACACACACACGTGCTGTCGCCGCCGCTAGCCAGCGTAGAGGTCACCGTAACCACAGGTGTGTTACACACACACACACACACACACGTGCTGTCGCCGCCGCTAGCCAGCGTAGAGGTCACCATAACCCAGGGTTCCAGACTGCGACCAAATTGGTCGCAAATGCGACCATTTTTTGAGAATGTGCGAGTTAAAATGCTATGTGGTCGCATTTGTGCGAGTGGACGCTTGAGCAACAGAACGCCGTTGTATCAGCTGCTGCAGTCCGTAACTTATGTTCAAAATGAACGAGTAGGCTACATCATGAATCCATTTTCCAAACCGTGTTTTTGACTTATTCTGAATCACTACGGTACGCCTATAATAAGTGTTTATATTCGGACTATTTTATCCCGGGGTGGACTCGGCTGCGGAGTAGCCCAGTGCCTGCGTGACTCGCCATAGACATTAACGGAGAGAAGAAGCTCCGGCTACAATGTTCTTCCACAAGACACGTGCAGTTTATTTATTGACGAACGCAGACGTCACGCGCAATGCAGACTGATGGTGAAACGCGCCAATTACGAATTCACAAATTAAGGCATATAAAAATGATAAAAATGGTCTCACGAAACACAGAGCCCCTTCCTCCTAGTCCTACGTCTTTTCAGCGGTTATATTTTCCTCTGTCGAGCGATTACTCTCGATCGCTCGACAGAGGAAAGGGAAATTATTATAAAATGCAGAAGGTAAGGAGTGTGAGATTTCTGCTTTTAGTTACAACTATAAACTTTGATAACGAAAATTCTGTATCAGTTTATTATAATACTCTAATCTTTTCAAATGTAATGCATACATTTGAATGTTTAATGATTTTTAAAAGATAGAAAGATGATAATAGACAGATAGATAGATAGATAGATAGATAGATAGAATATGATTCAAATGTAAATAGATAGATTGTATATAATTCAAATGTAAAATGCTTAAAATTACAGATTAAAATTACTGTCCAAAATCCATGAAAATCCTGAAATTTGGCAATGATAATTAATATATTACAGGTATTTCTGCTGCAACCCAGAAAGCCTTTGCTAGCCTTGGTCCATTAAAACCACTATTCATCAGCATGCATTGATTAATCCCATGACATGTAGCAAAAAAAAAAAAAAAAGGTGCGACCAAATCATATGCTGGTGCGACCAACTGAGAAAGTTGGTAGCACCAGTGCAACCAGTGGAAAAGTTAGTCTGGAGCCCTGCCATAACCACAGGTGTGTTACACACACACACACCGCTAGCCAGCGTAGAGGTCACCGTAACCACAGGTGTGTTACACACACACACACACACACACACGTGCTGTCGCCGCCGCTAGCCAGCGTAGAGGTCACCGTAACCACAGGTGTGTTACACACACACACACACACGTGCTGTCGCCGCCGCTAGGCAGCGTAGAGGTCACCGTAACCACAGGTGTGTTACACACACACACACACACACACGTGCTGTCGCCGCCGCTAGCCAGCGTAGAGGTCACCGTAACCACAGGTGTGTTACACACACACACACACACACACGTGCTGTCGCCGCCGCTAGCCAGCGTAGAGGTCACCGTAACCACAGGTGTGTTACACACACACACACACACACACACACACGTGCTGTCGCCGCCGCTAGCCAGCGTAGAGGTCACCGTAACCACAGGTGTGTTACACACACACACACACACGTGCTGTCGCCGCCGCTAGGCAGCGTAGAGGTCACCGTAACCACAGGTGTGTTACACACACACACACACACACACGTGCTGTCGCCGCCGCTAGCCAGCGTAGAGGTCACCGTAACCACAGGTGTGTTACACACACACACACACACACGTGCTGTCGCCGCCGCTAGCCAGCGTAGAGGTCACCGTAACCACAGGTGTGTTACACACACACACACACACACACGTGCTGTCGCCGCCGCTAGCCAGCGTAGAGGTCACCGTAACCACAGGTGTGTTACACACACACACACGTGCTGTCGCCGCCGCTAGCCAGCGTAGAGGTCACCGTAACCACAGGTGTGTTACACACACACACACACACACACGTGCTGTCGCCGCCGCTAGCCAGCGTAGAGGTCACCGTAACCACAGGTGTGTTACACACACACACACACACGTGCTGTCGCCGCTGCTAGCCAGCGTAGAGGTCACCGTTACCACAGGTGTGTTACACACACACACACACACACACGTGCTGTCGCCGCCGCTAGCCAGTGTAGAGGTCACCGTAACCACAGGTATGTTACACACACACGCACACACACACGTGCTGTCGCCGCCGCTAGCCAGTGTAGAGGTCACCGTAACCACAGGTGTGTTACACACACACACACACACACACGTGCTGTCGCCGCTGCTAGCCAGCGTAGAGGTCACCGTAACCACAGGTGTGTTACACACACACACACACACACACACACACGTGCTGTCGCCGCCGCTAGCCAGTGTAGAGGTCACCGTAACCACAGGTGTGTTACACACACACACACACACACACACACACACACACGTGCTGTCGCCGCCGCTAGCCAGCGTAGAGGTCACCGTAACCACAGGTGTGTTACACACACACACACACACACGTGCTGTCGCCGCCGCTAGCCAGCGTAGAGGTCACCGTAACCACAGGTGTGTTACACACACACACACACACGTGCTGTCGCCGCCGCTAGCCAGCGTAGAGGTCACCGTAACCACAGGTGTGTTACACACACACACACACACACACACACACGTGCTGTCGCCGCCGCTAGCCAGCGTAGAGGTCACCGTAACCACAGGTGTGTTACACACACACACACACACGTGCTGTCGCCGCCGCTAGCCAGCGTAGAGGTCACCGTAACCACAGGTGTGTTACACACACACACACACACACACACACACGTGCTGTCGCCGCCGCTAGCCAGCGTAGAGGTCACCGTAACCACAGGTGTGTTACACACACACACACACACACGTGCTGTCGCCGCCGCTAGCCAGCGTAGAGGTCACCGTAACCACAGGTGTGTTACACACACACACACACACACACACACACACACGTGCTGTCGCCGCCGCTAGCCAGCGTAGAGGTCACCGTAACCACAGGTGTGTTACACACACACACACACACACACACACGTGCTGTCGCCGCCGCTAGCCAGCGTAGAGGTCACCGTAACCACAGGTGTGTTACACACACACACACACACACGTGCTGTCGCCGCCGCTAGCCAGCGTAGAGGTCACCGTAACCACAGGTGTGTTACACACACACACACACACACACACACGTGCTGTCGCCGCCGCTAGCCAGCGTAGAGGTCACCTTAACCACAGGTGTGTTACACACACACACACACACACACACACACGTGCTGTCGCCGCCGCTAGCCAGCGTAGAGGTCACCGTACCCACAGGTGTGTTACACACACACACACGTGCTGTCGCCGCCGCTAGCCAGCGTAGAGGTCACCGTAACCACAGGTGTGTTACACACACACACACGTGCTGTCGCCGCCGCTAGCCAGCGTAGAGGTCACCGTAACCACAGGTGTGTTACACACACACACACGTGCTGTCGCCGCCGCTAGCCAGCGTAGAGGTCACCGTAACCACAGGTGTGTTACACACACACACGTGCTGTCGCCGCCGCTAGCCAGCGTAGAGGTCACCGTAACCACAGGCGTGTTACACACACACACACACACACACACACACACACGTGCTGTCGCCGCCGCTAGCCAGCGTAGAGGTCACCGTAACCACAGGTGTGTTACACACACACACACACACACACACACGTGCTGTCGCCGCCGCTAGCCAGCGTAGAGGTCACCGCAACCACAGGTGTGTTACACACACACACACACACACACACACGTGCTGTCGCCGCCGCTAGCCAGCGTAGAAGTCACCGTAACCACAGGTGTGTTACACACACACACACACACACACACACACACACCGTTAGCCAGTGTAGAGGTCACCGTAACCACAGGTGTGTTACACACACACACACACACACATAGAGTGAGCAAACGGGTCAGGTGACTCTTTCTTGCGTAACGTGACACTGAGAGTATTGACTGATATCAGCGTAGCGTCAGCTCTGCTAGGTCACTTTAGTCCGGCTCTCGTCAGTGACTCTCTGCTGATCCTGGACCTGTAGGAATACGACGCCTATCACTGTCCTCGTATATAAGCTCTTTAGTGTTATCAGCTAGCGACCGCAGGATTACCCTCCTCCTGTCTCAGGCAGTCGCACTAAACTAACTGAGAGAGTTCTGAGCTGGAAGGGAATGATCCGGCCTGTTCCTGATGTGTTCCCGATGTGTTCTTGATGTGTTCCTGATGTGTTCCCGATGTGTTCTTGATGTGTTCTTGATGTGTTCCCGATGTGTTCCTGATGTGTTCCCGATGTGTTCTTGATGTGTTCCCGATGTGTTCCCGATGTGTTCCTGATGTGTTCCCGATGTGTTCTTGATGTGTTCCTGATGTGTTCTTGATGTGTTCTTGATGTGTTCCTGATGTGTTCCTGATGTGTTCCCGATGTGTTCCCGATGTGTTCCTGATGTGTTCCCGATGTGTTCCCGATGTGTTCTTGATGTGTTCCCGATGTGTTCCCGATGTGTTCCTGATGTGTTCCCGATGTGTTCCCGATGTGTTCCTGATGTGTTCCCGATGTGTTCCCGATGTGTTCCCGATGTGTTCCCGATGTGTTCCCGATGTGTTCTTGATGTGTTCTTGATGTGTTCCTGATGTGTTCCCGATGTGTTCCCGATGTGTTCCCGATGTGTTCCCGATGTGTTCTTGATGTGTTCCCGATGTGTTCCTGATGTGTTCCCGATGTGTTCCTGATGTGTTCCCGATGTGTTCTTGATGTGTTCCCGATGTGTTCCTGATGTGTTCCCGATGTGTTCCCGATGTGTTCTTGATGTGTTCCTGATGTGTTCCCGATGTGTTCCCGATGTGTTCTTGATGTGTTCCTGATGTGTTCCCGATGTGTTCCCGATGTGTTCCCGATGTGTTCCCGATGTGTTCTTGATGTGTTCTTGATGTGTTCCTGATGTGTTCCCGATGTGTTCTTGATGTGTTCCTGATGTGTTCCCGATGTGTTCTTGATGTGTTCCTGATGTGTTCCCGATGTGTTCTTGATGTGTTCCTGATGTGTTCCCGATGTGTTCTTGATGTGTTCCTGTGTTCCCGATGTGTTCCCGATGTGTTCCCGATGTGTTCTTGATGTGTTCCTGATGTGTTCCCGATGTGTTCTTGATGTGTTCCTGTGTTCCGCAGCCTCACTGAAGGCCTCCAGCATTCTCAGCAGCAAACCTCTGCTCCAGCCCAAACCCGTGTGTGTGTCGAGCGCGAGCCCAGCCAAAGCCCTGATCCTGCAGAGCCTTCCAGTTCCCGTTCCCGTTCCTGCCGTCGACCAGAGCACGCCTGGTGAGATCACACCTACATCTCATGTTTAGAAGTGGAACTTTTTATTGAACAATATCAACAACAACAACAAATTCATAGTGGTGCTCACACTCCAGGAGGAAACACACACACACACACACTTCAGGAGGAAACACACACACACACACACACACACACACACACACTCCAGGAGGAAACGCACCTCGGCTTTATTCAGAAATATGCAGTGTAATGCAGATGCTCATATCTAGGAAAGCTCATTCCTGCCACACAAGGGAAAAAATCATGCTTTGGTAAATCTTAATTATGAGATAAAAGTAATATTTATGGCGTAACTCGAAATTGACAAGTCATAATTATGAGATAAAGTCAAAATTATGACAAAAATATAAAAATTATGATTAAATTATAATTAATATTAAAAAGTCAAAATTATGACTTCATATGCCAATTGCGAATTTTTA
>JAROOI010000300.1:12500-15000 GCA_030578255.1 Tiaroga cobitis
CACTCTGCGTAGGTCACTCTGCACTGATCACTCTGCGTAGATCACTCTGCACTGATCACTCTGCGTAGGTCACTCTGCACTGATCACTCTGCGTAGATCACTCTGCGTTGATCACTCTGCGTAGGTCACTCTGCACTGATCACTCTGCACTGGTCACTCTGCGTTGATCACTCTGCGTAGATCACTCTGCACTGATCACTCTGCACTGGTCACTCTGCACTGGTCACTCTGCGTTGATCACTCTGCGTAGGTCACTCTGCGTAGATCACTCTGCACTGGTCACTCTGCGTTGATCACTCTGCGTAGGTCACTCTGCACTGGTCACTCTGCGTAGATCACTCTGCATAGGTCACTCTGCGTAGATCACTCTGCACTGATCACTCTGCACTGATCACTCTGCGTAGATCACTCTGCACTGATCACTCTGCACTGATCACTCTGCACTGATCACTCTGCACTGATCATTCTGCACTGATCACTCTGCGTAGATCACTCTGCACTGATCACTCTGCACTGATCACTCTGCGTAGATCACTCTGCGTAGATCACTCTGCACTGATCACTCTGCGTAGATCACTCTGCACTGATCACTCTGCGTAGATCACTCTGCGTAGATCACTCTGCACTGATCACTCTGCGTAGATCACTCTGCACTGATCACTCTGCGTAGATCACTCTGCACTGATCACTCTGCGTAGATCACTCTGCGTTGATTACTCTGCGTAGATCACTCTGCACCGATCACTCTGCGTAGATCACTCTGCGTAGATCACTCTGCACTGATCACTCTGCACTGATCACTCTGCACTGATCACTCTGCACTGATCACTCTGCGTAGGTCACTCTGCGTAGATCACTCTGCGTAGATCACTCTGCGTAGATCACTCTGCGTAGATCACTCTGCACTGATCACTCTGCGTAGATCACTCTGCACTGATCACTCTGCACTGATCACTCTGCGTAGGTCACTCTGCGTAGGTCACTCTGCGTAGATCACTCTGCGTAGATCACTCTGCACTGATCACTCTGCACTGATCACTCTGCGTAGATCACTCTGCACTGATCACTCTGCACTGATCACTCTGCACTGATCACTCTGCGTAGATCACTCTGCGTAGGTCACTCTGCGTAGATCACTCAGCACTGATCACTCTGCACTGATCACTCTGCACTGATCACTCTGCACTGATCACTCTGCGTAGGTCACTCTGCGTAGATCACTCTGCACTGATCACTCTGCGTAGATCACTCTGCACTGATCACTCTGCGTAGATCACTCTGCGTAGATCACTCTGCACTGATCACTCTGCGTAGATCACTCTGCACTGATCACTCTGCACTGATCACTCTGCACTGATCACTCTGCACTGATCACTCTGCGTTGATCACTCTGCACTGATCACTCTGCACTGATCACTCTGCACTGATCACTCTGCGTAGGTCACTCTGCGTAGATCACTCTGCACTGATCACTCAGCACTGATCACTCTGCACTGATCACTCTGCACTGATCACTCTGCACTGATCACTCTGCACTGATCACTCTGCACAGGTCACTCTGCGTAGGTCACTCTGCACTGATCACTCTGCGTAGATCACTCTGCACTGATCACTCTGCGTAGATCACTCTGCACTGATCACTCTGCACTGATCACTCTGCACAGGTCACTCTGCGTAGATCACTCTGCACTGATCACTCTGCGTAGATCACTCTGCACTGATCACTCTGCGTAGATCACTCTGCACAGGTCACTCTGCACTGATCACTCTGCACTGATCACTCTGCACTGATCACTCTGCACAGGTCACTCTGCGTAGATCACTCTGCACTGATCACTCTGCGTAGATCACTCTGCACTGATCACTCTGCACTGGTCACTCTGCGTAGATCACTCTGCGTAGATCACTCTGCGTAGATCACTCTGCACTGATCACTCTGCGTAGATCACTCTGCACTGATCACTCTGCGTAGGTCACTCTGCGTTGATCACTCTGTTGGGTCATCATCTCAGATGAACACGTTCATGACTTTTAACTACATTAGATAATGAATTAAAGGCAATTTTAAATAAACTACCATTGAAAGGTTAGGACACACTCTCTAAATCTGTTTCTCGTATTCCACTTTAAACATGTATTATTCTCCAGTAGTGATTCTGAATGAATGAGACTCCCGTGTGATCCTCATGTGTGTTCGAGTGTTTTCTTGACTCCCGTGTGATCCTCATGTGTGTTCGAGTGTTTGCTTGACTCTCGTGTGATCCTCATGTTTGTTCGAGTGTTTGCTTGACTCCCGTGTGATCCTCATGTGTGTTCGAGTGTTTGCTTGACTCTCGTGTGATCCTCATGTGTGTTCGAGTGTTTGCTTGACTCTCGTGTGATCCTCATGTTTGTTCGAGTGTTTGCTTGACTCCCGTGTGATCCTCATGTGTGTTCGAGTCTTTGCTTGACTCTCGTGTGATCCTCATGTTTGTTCGAGTGTTTGCTTGACTCCTGTGTG
>JAROOI010000300.1:20000-46059 GCA_030578255.1 Tiaroga cobitis
TCAAAGGGCGGCTATGAGATGATGATGCAGGTGGACTGTGAGGTGATGGACACCAGGATCATCCCAATCAAGTCCTCTGTAGTCCCGCCCTCTCTCAGAGACCCGCCCCCGGCTCCTCCCCCTCACCACCATCACCACGGCAACCACACTTCTCTCCGCAGTCGCACCCAGCAACCCCACGGCAGGCGGAGGGGATCGGGATACTTGATCAGCGGATCCGTGTGAGACTCAGCGTTCCCGCTCCAGACTCGACGTTCCCACATTAGACTCGACGTTCCCACATCAGACTCGACGTTCCCACATCAGACTCGACGTTCCCACATCAGACTCGACGTTCCCACATCAGACTCGACGTTCCCGCATCAGACTCGACGTTCCCGCATCAGACTCGGCGTTCCCGCATCAGACTCGGCGTTCCCGCATCAGACTCGGCGTTCCCGCATCAGACTCGGCGTTCCCGCATCAGACTCGGCGTTCCCGCATCAGCCTCCGCGTTCCCGCATCAGACTCGGCGTTCCCGCATCAGCCTCCGCGTTCCCGCATCAGACTCGGCGTTCCCGCATCAGACTCGGCGTTCCCGCATCAGACTCGGCGTTCCCGCATCAGACTCGGCGTTCCCGCATCAGACTCGGCGTTCCCGCATCAGACTCGGCGTTCCCGCATCAGACTCGGCGTTCCCGCATCAGCCTCCGCGTTCCCGCATCAGACTCGCCGTTCCCGCATCAGACTCGGCGTTCCCGCATCAGACTCGGCGTTCCCGCATCAGCCTCCGCGTTCCCGCATCAGACTCGGCGTTCCCGCATCAGCCTCCGCGTTCCCGCATCAGCCTCCGCGTTCCCGCATCAGACTCGCCGTTCCCGCATCAGACTCGCCGTTCCCGCATCAGCCTCCGCGTTCCCGCATCAGACTCGCCGTTCCCGCATCAGCCTCCGCGTTCCCGCATCAGACTCGGCGTTCCCGCATCAGCCTCCGCGTTCCCGCATCAGACTCGGCGTTCCCGCATCAGACTCGGCGTTCCCGCATCAGACTCGCCGTTCCCGCATCAGCCTCCGCGTTCCCGCATCAGACTCGGCGTTCCCGCATCAGCCTCCGCGTTCCCGCATCAGACTCGGCGTTCCCGCATCAGCCTCCGCGTTCCCGCATCAGACTCGGCGTTCCCGCATCAGACTCGGCGTTCCCGCATCAGCCTCCGCGTTCCCGCATCAGCCTCCGCGTTCCCGCATCAGACTCGCCGTTCCCGCATCAGCCTCCGCGTTCCCGCATCAGACTCGGCGTTCCCGCATCAGACTCGGCGTTCCCGCATCAGACTCGGCGTTCCCGCATCAGACTCGGCGTTCCCGCATCAGACTCGGCGTTCCCGCATCAGACTCGGCGTTCCCGCATCAGACTCGGCGTTCCCGCATCAGACTCGGCGTTCCCGCATCAGACTCGGCGTTCCCGCATCAGACTCGGCGTTCCCGCATCAGACTCGGCGTTCCCGCATCAGACTCGGCGTTCCCGCATCAGACTCGACGTTCCCGCATCAGACTCGACGTTCCCGCTTTACTTCTCCTACCTGTTTGAGTTCCTGTATGCAGTGCATCAACTGCTGTCTTTTTATACGTATGTTTTTTTGTGTTTTTTTACAGATTTTTATTGAGATTATTTAAAAAATAATGTGCTTCTACTAGAGGTGTGTGATATAAATATTTGAGTATGAGAAATCATCCGTCGCAGTCACTTGTCTACATGTATGTTCTCTCACGTGACTTTTTCAGGATGTTTGCTGAATATTCTGTCCATTCTCATTGTTTCTGACTCTGAACCTGATGACAAAGCTTGTAGTATTTGATGTCAATAATATCAGATTTTAGGATAATACAGAATCTTCTGCCTTGAATGTTTTCATTTGCAGACGTGCTTCTGCTTTTGCTACAAACCACTATCATGATCCAGTAATACCTGTAATATTTCAGCCTGTGCTGCTGCTGAGATCATGATTCATTTCACACAAGTTATTGTTGTAAAGAATTGATCAAATCTAACATGGATCTGTTTACCAATCAAAATGATTTATTCGTGAATGAGTTTGATTGACAGGTGCAGGGAGAGTTAGTTTTCCGATCCACCAGCAGTCCAATGGTTAAACTCTCTCTCTCTGTTAAACTCTCTCTGTTCACGGTTTGTTCATTAAGTAAAGGGAACAGGGCGTGAGGCGTGACTTACATTTTCTTTCTGTGAATTTGTTTATCTTCTGATCGAAGGTATTTTCTTGTTTGATCTTCGTCTGATCTTCATGGCTTCTTTTCATGTGTATCTCAATTCATCTTATGATGATGATTTATGTGTCAGAAACTTTCCCATCATGCACTGCTCTAGCATGCTTCTGTTATCTGTGAAGGAGGGATGATTTATGTAAATTTAAACCTGCTTTTTTACTTTTTTATTTAAATTCGCTTTCACAAGGAAAACGCTGTACATTTTCTCTCCCTGTCTGTATGAGAGTTTTGAACTACTGTCTTCATTTGTAGAGGAGAAAATAAATTTGATAAATTCTAAGTTATGGTGTTGTGAGAGTATGGGAAGATTTCATATAAAATCAATTTTCTGACTCGGTAGTTTCATGTGTCATTAGCTTTAATTCCTATATTAGATTTCATGCTAATTTTTAGGGCTGACTTCTAATAGTCGAGGATTCGACGATTCGATTCGGAGAGGTCTGATTCGACTATGAACCTCATAGTCGAACAGTAGGGAAGTGTTATGTAACCAATAGGGGTGTGACGGTTATCATATAACCATGAGACCGACAGTGTCATTAGAACTCCATAACCGCCAAAACCGTGCTATTAAAATATTTTTTACAAAAAAAAATTATCATAGAGAATGTTTAAATACTAATATCAGCTTACGAGGGAAACGGAGGCGGAGTTAGTGGTGGTTCGGAGGCTGAGTGCTGGAGATCATTCGGGAGAGGTCTGTGCATCTTCACCGATCAGAACGCGCGCTGACACGGAGAAAGCCTTGTTTATACCAGACGCGTCCGCACGAGCGCGAAGGTGCGCATGGCAAAAAATGACGCGTTGGGTGTGCAAGACCGGCAAGACCCCATTTCGCTTGGCTGTGTGCACGGCTTTTTTTGTAACAGCGCGCGCGACACCGCATCCGAGGATGAACGGCTTCAAGCCGAATCTGCTCGGGCATGTACGTCTCACCGACCGCACCGGCAACCAGTTTGCGCGTCTAAATTGCAAAGTTCATTGCAAAGTTTTTTTGTTAAGGTTTTGTTTACTGTGTGTGATTTATTTAAAACAAAGCTTTTTTTGTTGTTGTTAAGGATTCATTTAATGGAAAGCACATTCACTTCTAGTTGTCTTGCTGTTCATTTTAAACGTAGAGCGAGTTGTCCTATAAGAGACGAACAGTTATTCAACCGAACGTCTAGCTGCTATCTAAAAAAATAAATAAAAAAAAGGTTCGACTATCAGTCGACTACGGCAAAATCTAACGAATCAGATTCGACTTTGAAAATCCTTCGTCGAAAACAGCCCTACTAATTTTAGTTAAATTTTTAGTCATTTCGTTATGTGCTTTTGTCATTTTTAGTAATTTAGTTTTTTTTTTTTTCGTATTTCATTTTTAGTTTGTTCTTATTTATTTGCAGGTAATAATTTTACTGATTCAAATTCAATTTATTGCCAAGGCAACGTCGTGCGGAGTCGGCCGGAGTCGTAAGAGAATGAAGTCAACGTTCCATCAGAAGTGGATGAAGGTTGTTTTATTTTGAGTCCTTTTATGCAGACTTTGAAAAAATTGCCCATCCTGTGACCAAGAAATATAAAAATGAAAAAGTTTTATTTATTTATTTATTTTTGATGTACCGTAATTGTTCCAAAATCCCACCTTATGAACATGTTTGGTCAAAGATCTCAGGAGTTTCTCTCTTTATTCGCAGATAGGGTCAGATTTCTCAATGTTCTGCTTAATTTGGTGATTTTTGTTGCATATCAGTAGAATTATGATTAGTTCTCCTGCAGCAGAGGGCGCTAGAGGTCTGCTCTAGTTATGTGTTTTTGTAGAAACTTGCCAACTAACCACAGAATATCTACTAATATTTAAACATATTTCATGAGGAAGCGAGCAATCATAATCATTATAAGATATTAGATGTTTAATACAAGTGATAAGTGATCAGACAAGAATTTACTATACTAATGATGGGAAACTGTATTATACAATATATATATATATATATATATGCATATATAAATGTGTATGTATGTATGTATGCATATATATATATATGTGTGTGTATGTATGTATATATGTATATATATATATATATATATATATATATATATATATATATATATATATATATAATGGATTTAGTAAACATTTTTAGTTAATGTTATCTTAATTCACTTTTAATTTTAATAAAATTTTATGAATTAAACGGCTTGTAAACATACTTTTTCACTAGACAAAATGTAAATAACCTGTTAAACATGAAAGTTTTATGCAATCATTTAAGTCATTTCTCCTTATATAGATAAAATGAAGTCAAGAACCCTAGAGTTCTGTATAGAGCAACACTGAACCGTTCAGGGATCAGTAGCAAAGAAACTGGAAACATTTGACACTGATTTGAAAGGAAGGAGCAAATGCCGTGAGATGATCAGGCCCATTATCTGAAGGGTGGATTCCCGATGGATTCTGACAGAATAAAGTGACGTTATTCATGGTTTAGAGAACTGAAGTCAGATCTCATCACTGCTATTGGCACTAGTTTTCCGTTCAGTCGCAGTGTGGTTGTCTTTGTGCATATGAAATATCACTGTGTCTGATATGATTTTGATATGGACATCAAAAATATCATGTTTCAAGACGTATATGTCTGTGTCCATATAAAGAGGGAAGTGCGCAGCAATGTGAAAGTGTTTGTGTGTGTGTGTGTGTCAGTGTGAAAATGAGAAAAGTGTTGCATCTGAGGTATTCATAAGAGACTGGATCCAAACTGAAGCTGACAAACTCTTGTTTCCTATATTGGCATTCACCGAACGCAGATGAAAAATAATAAGCGTAGCTGCTGTTCATAACATTAAGATGATAATCATGTGCATTTGATCTGATATAACTCTATAAGGTTATGCGATGCATCATATGAACGCTAGGCTAAAGAGAAGCGTCTTTAATCTTGATTTAAACTGGGAGAGCGAGTCTGAGACCCGGATGTTATCGGGAAGGCTTCTCCAGAGTTCAGGAGCCAGCTGTGGAGACGCTCTCCCTCGCTTATACTTCCAGAAGCCCAGGGGTGTGTGTGCTTAAGGAGTGTGATGGGTTGTGGGGCGATAGGAGATCAGTTAAACACACAGGAGCACAAATGGCCAGGTAACCAGTGTAGAGATGATAAAACTGGTGTTATGATCATATTTTCTTGACCTAGTAAGAACTCGTTTTGGACTAACTGTAGCTTGTTCATCGAGGATGAAGGACAACAGCTAGTAATGCATCACAGTAATCTAGTCTCGAGGTCATTAAGCATGAGCTCCTCTGCATCAGAAACAGGAGCATGCTCCGGAGATTAGCGACTGTTTCAGTAACATATGAAATATGATTTTTGAAAGGCAAGTTGTTGTCTAATATAATGTATTCTAAGACGTTCTGTGTACAGGTTTTTGCTCCAATAAGTAATTCCTCAGTCTTAGCTGAATTTAATAGAAAAGAATTACAGGTCATCCAATATTTAATATTTTTGACACACTCTGTCAACTTGGATAATTTAGAGATTTGATCTGGTCGTGATGAAATATATAACTGAGTATCATCGCCATAACAGTGGAAACTAATTCCATGTTTCATTTTTTGTATTTAATTATTATTATTATTATTAGCTTTTGTAGCTTTTTTTGAACATTTTTTTGAACATTTTTTTTTTATCAATAAAGAGTTAGGTCTCAGAGAAAAAAATAATGTTTAGACTTTACAGGACTAGTAGGTTACAACACAGAGGTGAAAGACATATTTGGAAGAGTTTTTTAATACCATGTTTTCTGATAATATTAGCAAGTGGCAGCATATATATTGAGAATAGCAGAGGGCCGAACACAGAGCCTTGAGGCACTCCATCATTTACTGACGTTATCTTAGATCTTCCCCGTTTAAGTAGACAAAACGATAACGGTCTGATACGATCTAGCCCACCGCAAGGCCTGTCCCTGAACACCAGTGTAATTCTGTAGTTGATCTAAGAGTATTTTATGATCTATAGTGTCGAACAGCAAGACTAGTATAGAGACACAGCCTTGGTCAGAATCTAGAAGTGAGTCATTTGTAACTTTAACGAGTGCAGTTTCTGACGAGTGATGGGCCGAATCCAGACTGACACCTTTCATACGTATTATTTTGTAAAAAAAAAAAAAAGAGCACAATTGAGCGAACACAACGTTTCTAGACAAATGGATGATTTGAAATGGGTCTGTAATTTGATCATTCATTTTG
Organism: Tiaroga cobitis; assembly: GCA_030578255.1. Lineage (NCBI taxonomy): Eukaryota > Metazoa > Chordata > Actinopteri > Cypriniformes > Leuciscidae > Tiaroga > Tiaroga cobitis. The sequence continues at coordinate 26,481 of JAROOI010000300.1, forward strand.
ATCTAATTGTGATTTCTCAATGAGAGGCTTAAAAAAACTGATCTTGGAACACGACCTAGAGATAAAGACGACAACTTAAATTCCTTAAGTTTCCTTTGGGATGAATAAAAGTATCTATCTTTCAATCAACTCTACAGGAAACAACTCTATCAGTGGTTTAGTGGGTATTGGATCTAATAAACATGGTGTTGGTTTAGATGCAGAGATTAGTTTATTGAGCTCTTCCTGTCCTATAGTTTACAAGCATTTACATTTACACTTGTATTTCTGATGCTTTCAATTTTCTCAGTGAAGAAATTCATGAAGTCATTACTACTAAAGTGTCCTGGAATATTTAGCTCAGGTGTTGTGTGTTTATTGGTGAATCTCGAGACGTCTCTGGAGGCCGGCGATGTGTGTGAGATCATGTGTCGCTTGTAAAGAGTTGAGGAACCAATAAAATCAAACCACCTAGAACAGCAAAAGCTTATTAAAACTGTGAGGTCAGAAAAATAAACTTAATTCACACGGAAAACAAGATTATTTTTCTGACTCCACTGACAGATATTTGATCTTGTTTTAAATTCAGTAAACAAGACTTAATATCTTCAGTCATTTTGCTTCTCCTTAAGAAAGTTTAGATATCTGTGCTGGAAAACAACCATAACTACACATTCAGAACAAATCAAGTGTTTGATACTACACACCATTATCTGTATCATAGAGTGTGTGTGTGTGCGTGTGTTGAATGCGTGTGAGTGATTCACATGTGTGTAGTTGTGATTTATGTAGTGTTGAATGCGTGTTTGTGCACATGTGTGATTTACTGCAGTGAATCCGTGCGTGGAGTGTGTATGGATCGTTTCTTATGCAGGTGTTGTACATGAAACTCACATGTGTGCAGTGTGTACAGCTGAAGGACACATGACCCGTGTGTGTGTGTGTGTGTGTGTATCCATTTAATGTGTGTAATGACGCTCTTCCTCTTCAGTTTCAGACAGAACAGTACACATCTGCACATGTGGAAACACTGCACACTTCATTGTGTCTGTGTGTGTGTTTTCAGCCAACCTTTAATTAACACGTCATATTGAAGTACATAAACCCAAATGTCTGCATTGTGTTTTTGTGAGAGAACTGAGAGCTAATGGCCATCATCAGTGTAATCAGTGTAATTAACAACCGCAAACCAGCGCTAGTTCTGCTATTAAGCCCTAGCGGCCTCTAACCGTGTGCGGGAAACATGTTAATAGAAGCTCATGAAAAATAATAGACTTTAGCTCCTCACCAGGCGTTCACACTTGATTTAATTAAATATTTAAATATTTATTTAAATATTCTAAATTGTATATATAATACAACATTTACTTAAAATAATTTAATAAAATATTATGCTTTACGATATAATTTTTACATTTTAGTCAAAATAAATTTACTTGACTTTTCTAGTCCTTTTAAGATTTATAGGTTGTTTTGTTTTTTGTTTTTTTGTTTTTTTTTCAGCAATTTCTCCCATGGTAAATATTTAGGAGCTTGACAATAACTAGAAAAATATTTATTTATTTAGGATTTTACCATTTTCATGCCTTTTCCAGCTCTAAAAGTCACACTTTTAAAATGTATCTCATATCCAGGTTTTCCAAGACACTGAATCCTGGTCAAATGACAGGTGTTGTGGGAATGAATTAAAATAACAGTTATTGAACTGAATCAACACTGAATTGATCTGAATAATGACTCTATTGTCTTTACTGCTGAATCTGAATTAGTCTCATATTTGATGTCAAGTCACATTAAATTTTATTTATGTAGCGCTTTTTACAATACATTTTTCTTTGAACCAATCTGTGTTGTTTAAAGCACTGTAGAAATAAAGCTGATTTGACTTTAAGTGTTTTGGTAAAAATAGATGTCATCCTTGCTGAAAAGCATCCAGGCTGGTTTATGGTGATTTATTGCGATTAATGGCGTTTAATGGTGATTTAATGGTGATTAATGGTGATTGAATGGTGATTAATGGCGATTAATGGCGATTAATGGTGATTTAATGGTGATTAATGGTGATTTAATGGTGATTAATGGTGATTTAATGGTGATTAATGGCGATTAATGGCGATTAATGGTGATTAATGGTGATTAATGGTGATTAATGGTGATGAATGCTGGCCTGTTCCCTCTGATGAAGTGGGTCGACCAGCACAAAGCAGAAGCAGCGGTCAGCGATGGCTTTTCACTTAGAGAAGTGCTGTTGTTGTGTTGGGAAAACCTTCCTGAGCTGCCAAACGTTACGGACTCGGATGGACTGCAGAACACATTACAGGTCAAACCGGTCTCTCTCTCTAACTCTAACTGATCCACCCGCAGTGTTTTTCACTCAGACCTTGATCTCTGCATGGAAAACTGATCTGAGATCTGTGTTTGGGCCAGATCTCGTCTCTCTGACGTCTGTGGTCTTTCATGTGTCCATAACTCTGGGTCTCGGACAGAGAGGTGATGGTTCCTCACTGAACTGGGGTCAGACACATTAACCCACGGCTGGTCAACATCTGTGAAACGACACCAGTCCAGCTGTGCTCAGATACTGGGAGAAACTTCCCATACATCCCACAGAAACAACAAGTATTAGTATGACCAACACGCAGTCGACCAACGGCAATCAATGTTTTTATGTTAAAAAAAAAAGTGATGACTAAATTGGGTAACACTTTATTTTACAGTGTCCTTGTTACATATGTTGCATGTACTTACCATAGTAATAACAGTAAATTATGCATAATTACATGCAACTAACTCTCAACCTAATCCTATCCTAACCTTAAAGTCAGTACATGTAGTTGCTTAATATTACTCAGTACTTAAATATATAATTACACTGTAACAATGACACCTTAAAATAACCCTAAATTGTAAGACTAGCCTTTCTGTAAAACTCCAGTAAAATTGTAAAACTGGCTTTCATATGGCCGTTGCATTACTGCAAGTAGAGATGTCAAGGTCAAAGGTCAAAAGGGCATCCGGTAAATGAGGTCAAATGACCCTCTGAAGAATCCTAGTTTATAAATCCAAATAGAGACATTTCCCAGCCTCCCCTCTGACTGAATGAATAAATACATGTCAAGTCCAGTCACCTTCATTTATACAGCGCTTTTAACAATATAGATGTTCCACAGCAGCTTTACAGTGATAACAGGAGATTACAGTAACAGAGAGTGTTTCGGCTTTACAGCAGCTCTAGAATAAAGTTATTGTCCAGATAAAGTTAGTTTTGATTGATTCACTTCCGTTGCAAAGATCATTAGTTATTAACTTAGCGGCCGCTAACACGACACCGCTCTAACAGAAGACCCTTAATGTGATCCGGCCGCTCATTTACACACAACAGTGCCTGGTGCTCGAGTACAAGCCTTGAAAAATGTATAATACAGAATTTTTTATCGCTTCCGCGAACCGGGATTATCCCGACGACGTTTTTATCTGTACAGAGGTAACGGGAGGGACTAGTGACACTTCAGCACTGCGGTGTCGTCGTGTCCAGACGCTGGTCCTTCATCAGATATGGAGTGTGTGTGTGTGTGTGTGTGTGTGTGTGTCCAGACGCAGGTCCTTCATCAGATCTGGATACGGCGGACTGCGGTAAACCTCGGGATAAACAGAGAGACTAATATTAGCGTAGATGCCATTCTTCTTATGATGGAACGAGTACATCAAGATTTATGGGAAGTGTTCCCTGTTCCGGCTGACCTAATCTATGCAGTTAGTTAATCTAATGTTAGGAAGACTGTTCCAGAGTTTTGGTGCTAAATAGGAAAAGGATCTACCGCCTGCAGTCGATTTAGATATTCTAGGTATTATCAACTGGCCGCAATTTTGAGATCGCAATAGACGTGAAGGACTATAATACGTTAAGAGCTCGCTCAAGTACTGCGAAGCTAAACCATTTAGTGCTTTGTAGGTAATCAACAATATTTTAAAATGTATACGATGTTTAATAGGGAGCCAATGCAGTGTTGACAGAACCGGGCTAATATGGTCATATTTCCTGGTTCTGGTAAGAACTCGAGCTGCTGCGTTTTGAACTAGCTGTAGTTTGTTTATTAAGCGTGCAGGGCAACCACCCAGTAGAGCATTACAATAATCTAGCCTTGAGGTCATGAACGCATGGACTAATTGTTCCACATTTCCCAATGAGAGCATATGACGTAATCTAGATATATTTTTAAGATGGAAGAATGCGGTTTCACAGATACTAGACACTGACTTTCAAATGAAAGATTGCTATCAAAGAGCACACACACACACACACACAAACACACACACAGGTTCTTAACCTACGACGAAGACTTGACAGAGCAGCCATCAAGTGTTAGACAGTATTCTGGGTTATTACGTGAGGAATTTTTTTGTCCAATAATTAGATTCTCTGTTTTTTCAGAATTAAGTAGGAAATTACTAGTCATCCAATTTTTTATATCAGCTATGCATTCCGTTAATTTTGTAGATTGGTAAGTTTCGTCAGGGTGCGAAGAAATATAGAGCTGAGTATCATCAGCATAACAGTGAAAACTAATGCCATGCTTCCTGATGATATCTCCCAAGGGTTGTGTGTGTGTGTGTGTGTGTGTGTGTGTGTAGCATGTACAGAGTGAACAGCAACGGTCCTAGTACTGAGCCTTGTGGTACGCCATACTGAACTTGTGATCGATAAGACATCTCTTCATTTACTGCTACAAACTGATAACGGTCAGTTAAGTATGATTTAAACCATGCTAATGCAATTCCACTAATGCCAACATAGTTTTCTAGTCTATTTAAAAGAATGTTGTGGTCAATAGTATCAAATGCAGCACTAAGATCGAGTAACACTAATAGAGAGATACAACCACGATCGGATGATAAGAGCAAATCATTTGTGACTCTGAGAGCTGTCTCGGTACTATGGTACGGTCTAAATCCTAGATACAACAGCGATCGGATAAGAGCAAATGTGTGAAAGATGATAAAGCATATCTCGATAGAGACTGTTGTTGAATGGAAATGTCAGCAACTTTGAGACCTAAGAAAACTATATACAGCCATTTATATTTCAGCTCTAAAGTGTGTCTGGGTTTGAACAATCAAAGTCATTATTAAGTCAGCTTTATTTCTGTAGTTCTTTATACAATACAGATTGTTTCAAATCAGCTTTACTGTGATAACAGGAAAAAGATGCATTTGGTCTGTTGTTCAGCTGAACAGTTCAGTGTTGATTCAGTTCCGTTATAAAGACCATCAATTATTGAATTAGTTGTTTTCATCTATAAAGCAGTTCTCCAAAAAGTGATGTCATCGTTACTTCTACTCCAACAACAAACCCGTGAAACCCAAGGATGAGTAGATGTGAGGTAAGCTTTAGATGAAGGCTGGATGTGCTTGTTAGGACATTTTACGCATAACTGAATGGACGAAGCTTGAACACTGAGTGACTGTCGTTAGAGTTTGTATGTTAATGAATTAAGTTGTTAGCAGTAATTCAACTCTGTGCTTGTGTTGAGGCTCAGGTGAAAGGTCCGAACCAGAAGCTGGTCTGAAATGCTCACACCTGGACCGGATGGATCTGCCAGCTGGGTTCGAGGCTCGTACACAGACTCATGTCCCCTATAAAGGGCTTCCCTCCAGGGCCAGATGTTCTGCACTCATGGATTTTACAGCTGCTGCGAAATATGCATTGCTAATCTAACACAGACACACAACACTGTCTGAAGCGGCTCTCGGTCCAGCACAGGAACCGTTATGAGCTTTGCACAAATCATTTATAATCATTTAACCTCTTCTGCACAATGTACGACATGATCCCTGTCTTTCTATTGGATAATGGTTGTTTTTGAGAACTGGGTTAGACATGAACCCACATCTGATTTTTTCTTCTTTTTGTTTTTGCCTCATTAATATATTTTCTGGATGACATTGTAAACATGAAATGCCAAATTGATTCTGTGATATTCCCTTGTGGTCTAGACCACATAACAAATCAGATACGTATTTGATTTATTTGTAGTGTGACTTAAAGGGTTGGTTTATTAATCCTGTCATTAAATATTCACCCTCATGTTGTTCCAAACCCGGAATACTTTTGGTCATCTTTCTGATGAAATCTATAGTTTTCTGTTCTTCCATTGACAGTCTACGCAATGACCACTTTCAAGCCTCAAACGGTAGTAAAGACATCATCAAAATAATGCATGTGACTCCAGGGGTTTAACCTCAGTTTTATGAAGTGACGCCAGTGTTTTATTCGCACACAAAAAAAAACATAATTTGCCACTTTATTTACAAAATATGAATCTCCAATGCGCGTTCATACAACAACGTCTGCTCTAGCGTCATCAACATGCATGTTGTGATGCTCTTGTGAACACGTGAACTAACCGTTTAAGTGTCTGTCATCTACTCAATGAGTTTCATTATACTAAATTACATAGAAAATGTAAAAAAAATAATTACATATCTATGTACATTCTCAAATGTTGTGACACCTAATTTTTAATGTTTCACAGAAGAGTGTGTGATAAATGGATATATAGTGTTTGATATATGGGTGTACAGTGTGTGATATATAGATCTGTAGTGTGTGATATATAGTGTGTGATATATGGATATATAGTGTGTGATGTATGGATATATAGAGTGTGATAAATGGATATATAGTGTGTGATATTTGGATATATAGTGTGTGATATATGGATATATAGTGTGTGATGTATGGATATATAGTGTGTGATATATGGATATATAGTGTGTGATGTATGGATATATAGTGTGTGCTGTATGGATATATAGTGTGTGATGTATGGATATATAGTGTGTGATATATGGATATATAGTGTGTGATGTATAGATATATAGTGTGTGCTATATGGATATATAGTGTGTGATGTATAGATATATAGTGTGTGATGCATGGATATATAGTGTGTGATGTATGGATATATAGTGTGTGATGTATGGATATATAGTGTGTGATGTATATATATATAGTGTGTGATATGTGGACAAATAGTGTGTGATAGATGGATATATAGTGTGTGATATATAGTGTGTGATGTATGGATATATAGTGTTTGATGTATGGATATAGTGTATGTGATGTATATATATATATATATAGTGTGTGCTGTATGGATATATAGTGTGTGATATATAGTGTGTGATGTATGAATATATAGTGTGTGATGTCTGGATATATAGTGTGTGATGTATAGATATATAGTGTGTGATGTAAGGATATATAGTGTGTGATGTATGGATATATAGTGTGTGTGTGTGATGTATAGATATATAGTGTGTGCTGTATGGATATATAATGTGTGATGTATGGATCTATAGTGTGTTATGTATGGATATATAGTGTGTGATGTATAGATATATAGTGTGTGATGTATGGATATAGTGTGTGTGATGTATGGATATATAGTGTGTGATGTATAGATATATAGCGTGTGATATATGGATATATAGTGTGTGATGTATGGATATATAGTGTGTGATGTATGGATATATAGTGTGTGATGTATAGATATATAGCGTGTGATATATGGATATATAGCGTGTGATATATGGATATATAGTGTGTGATGTATAGATATATAGTGTGTGATGTAAGGATATATAGTGTGTGATGTATGGATATATAGTGTGTGTGTGATGTATAGATATATGGTGTGTGCTGTATGGATATATAATGTGTGATGTATGGATCTATAGTGTGTGATGTATGGATATATAGTGTGTGATGTATGGATATATAGTGTGTGATGTATGGATATATAGTGTGTGATGTATGGATATATAGTGTGTGATGTATAGATATAAAGTGTGTGATGTATGGATATATAGTGTGTGATGTATGGATATATAGTGTGTGATGTATGGATATAGTGTGTGTGATGTATAGATATATAGTGTGTGCTGTATGAATATATAGTGTGTGTTGTATAGATATATAGCGTGTGATATATAGTGTGTGCTGTATGGATATATAGTGTGATGTATGGATATATAGTGTGTGATGTATAGATATAAAGTGTGTGATGTATAGATATATAGTGTGTGCTGTATGAATATATAGTGTGTGTTGTATAGATATATAGCGTGTGATATATGGATATATAGTGTGTGATGTATGGATATATAGTGTGTGATGTATGGATATATAGTGTGTGATGTATAGATATATAGTGTGTGATGTATGGATATATAGTGTGTGATGTATGGATATATAGTGTGTGATGTATGGATATATAGTGTGTGATGTATGGATATATAGTGTGTGATGTATGGATATATAGTGTGTGATGTATGGATATATAGTGTGTGATGTATGGATATATAGTGTGTGATGTATGGATATATATAGTGATATGTAGTGTGTCTCATGAACAGCCCCGTGAAACAACACCAGACTGAATGGTGATGTGAATGTGACCTCGGACACACTCTGTTCTGTCAGGAAAAGGCCAGTTCTCTCTCAGAATGAATGTGTGTGGGTCAGAAACTTTATTGCAGCAAAAGTAAGAATCAAGCTTTAATAAACTCGCTATTTGACTCTCACAGGTTCATGTACCCTAGTTCCTATGGAAACCATGATAAAGTCAACACATTGTGCTTACCAATAATAATTACATTATTTATTATATTAATTAGATTGTTCTCTTGAATAATTGATTCTGATTGGTCAGTGGCAGCATTCAATGATAGTGTAATATTTTTTATATAATGTGTTTATCATAGTTGTGCTTGTTCATGTCTCGTCTCACCATTATAAAATCAAAAGTGACTTAGTTCACTTCCAGATCAAGAGTCACACATCGCTCCATCGCTCTGAGCAGCTTTTCTACCTCCGAGTCTCTCGTTCTCTCACTCCCCCTGTCCGCATTGCTGGGATTTTTCCCCGGTTGTGTTATTCTCCAGCTTTGACTCATTTCTCAGACACAATGGTGGCCTTTTAGGTTGTGAATGTTTCTCTGTGTTTGTCTGACCGTAGAGAACATCAACATCCCTCGTTCATGATGACTTATTCCCAGATATACTGAAGCAAGTCACGTTACATGACTGATCTGGCGGTTTAGTGTCAAATAAACAATGTTGCCATGCAAAATAAAGTTAATTAGCATGTTCTGAATGTTGCTTTTGCTGAAGTAAATATCAGATGTTTATGAAGATCAGATGTTTATGAAGCATATATAGACATTAATGCACTTTTTAGATTGTCTTTGTTTCTGAGCTTTTTCTTGTTTCTTGTTTTGCAACAAGCTGGCATTGTGTAAGGATGTTTTTCTAGTTAATGCTGTTATTGCTCATTATATTGCTTGTAACTGACCTCCAGCTGTGAAGTGTTTAACCCTGAAACAGGCACAAACATGATTTAAAAGAGATGTTATGGGTTATTAATATATTTCCAAATGAATTGATTGATCCAATGATTGGCGCTCAGTCAGAATTGAGACATTGTGAGAACATCCGCTCTTTTCTCCATTCAGAGCTCCTGTTTTTCTTCCAGGTTTTCCACTGGTTTATGAGAGGAGCTCCAGCATATGGTGCGCCTGAAGAAGAAACGTCAGACCTTGTCTTGTAAAGTCGGACTGTCGGTCTTCTGTTCTCTCGGAGGAGTGATAGCCAGCGCTCTCAGTCGTTTCTTGATGTTCTTCCAGTGTTTGCCTTCTGAAAATGGACAAAGCAGAATTCCCCTACAAACCTTCATGTAACGTGTGCCGCTTCTTCCCGGCAGCCTCTGTTTATTGGATGAATTTCATTGTTTTCCACCTTAAAAGCCTGAGAGTTGTTTTGCTCGCACAGGTTTGTGCAACATTCAGAACTGAATTGAGAAAATTCATTGAAATCACTTTGCAAACATGATACGGAAGTATAATTCGAAGGGTAATTTAATGAAGTTGAACTATAAACAAGTTATGATGCAAGCAAAAAAAATTTATAATAAACATTAAATAAACATTAACATTAATAAACATTAGATGATAATAATCATTATAATCAAAGTCACTTATAGAAAGCTGTGTATAATTTAAACAATACTTTGCCTCATTTAAACTAATGAAAGCTGTCGTGTTTGTGCTGGATTTAATACATGTTCTAGTCAAGTCAAGTCAAGTCATCTTCATTTATATAGCGCTTTTAACAATGGATTGTTTCAAAGCAGTTTTACAGAGATAAACATATAATTTAAGGTAACAGATTGTTTTGGCTTTATAGCGGTTCTTGAATAATGTTACTTCCAGCTAAAGTTAGTTTTGATTGATTCACCTCCGTCGAAATGATCAGACTTTAAACGCGAACCTGTGATTAACACTGACGGCGTTCACATGCTCATTCAGAATTGATTCTATAGTTATGTGCTTTTTAAAATATGTGCGCAGGTTTATAATTCATACAACCCAGCCTAAACAAACTACTTTTCTTGCCTATAAATTTTGATACAGAATTTTGTTTTATTTATCACTTCGGGGTACGCGAGCCGGAATTCACAACGCTTCATCTGTAGAGTGGGAAAGGGATCCTCCATAGGGAGAGGATAGTGGACACTTCAGCACTGCATTGTCATCGGGTCCAGGCGGATCTCCTTCGTCAGATCTGGACACGGCCTGGATCCGGCAGGCTGCGGGAAAACCTCGGGATAAACAAAGACACTAATATTAGCGTAGATGCCATTCTTCTTATGATGTAGCGAGTACATCAAGATTTAAGGGAAGTGTTCCCAGTTCCGGCTGACCTAATCTATGCAGCCTAACATTGAATTATAGAAGTCTATAGTGTATTATGTGTACACTGTTAACAATTTTCTTGTATTTTTACAGTACAGTACTGGCAGCAAGGTTGCCAGCAAGGTACTGTATTTCGATTTACAGTAACTGTACTGTAATTCAATTTACAGTACACACGAACAGTACTGTAAACTTACTAAACAGTACTGTACTGTATTTTTACTGTATTTTGTCATTTTTGTCTGCTTCTGTTGTAATTAATTATATGGTATTGTACTGTAATATCTATATTGATACATTATTGCAAAACGTAATTTTCAAATTACTAATGATATTATAACTATATAATATGTAGTTATTACAGTATATAAATCTATAGGTAATATATAACTTCAGAATAACTGCAAATCAAAAGACAATCCAAACAATGTTCTGGTCAAAAACATTTTTTATTGATCAATTACACTATTAAAACCATGTATGGTGAACGCATTTAAAGGGATACTTCACTTTGAAATTAATTTTTGGTATGTTTTAGCTTACCTCAAGGGCATCTAAGATGTAGGTGTCTTTGTTTCAGCAGTAGTTTCAATTTTGATATTTTTAGGTCAGTCATATAATATAATGCAGGTCGCCCGCGCCCTCAGATCACTTGGATGTGGCTGTGATTACAAGAGGTAAAAACGATATAAATACTGCTCGTTTTCTCATACAAACCGCTCGTTTCGTGTCTTAGGCCATCAATGTGTACTTACATTTACGAGTCATTAAATCATGTTTAATTTGGACTTCTCTGTGCATGCTCTTTGAGGAAGTGACCATAGACCTGCATTATATGACTGACAGACAAGAACGGTTTGACCTAAAAATATCAAAATTGAAACTAATGCGGAAACAAAGACACCTACATCTTGGATGCCCTTGAGGTAAGCTAAAACATACCAAAAATTAATTTCAAAGTGAACTATCCCTTTAAGAAGAGGTTGAGAAACTGCATGACTTGCAGCTATAGCTGGACATACTTAAAGGGATAGTTCGGCCAAAAATGATATTTAACCTGTCAAGGATAGTGTAAATTGTGTGCAAATTCGCTTGTCAGATGTTGATGACTTGGAATGCATAGTTCTTAAATTAACTCTATCAATTCAAATGTCTTTTATTTTGATTGGAATATATAGACCACCATCCTCAAAAAAATGTTTTTATGATAAATTGAATGCCCTTTTGAGGGAATGTGATTCTAAAAACGAGGTTATTTTATTAGGAGATTTTAATATAAATTGGAGTGATAAAATAAAAAGGAAAGAGTTAAAACGTGTTGCAAGTAAATTCGAATTACAACAGGTAATAGAAGGATCTACGAGGATAACTAGTTCATCTGAGACACTTATTGATTTGGCTTTTACAAATAGACCAGAAAGAATAAGAAGATCTTATAATTTGGTCACAGGGCTATCCGACCATAACATGATCCTAATTGTAAGAAAGCTCTCAAAAAAGGTATTAAATTTATCAACTTATACAAAGTTAAATCAGTATGGAATCCCTAAAAGTCAGTTATCCAATCTTGAACATGCAATTAAAGAAATTAATTGGAATGAACACCTGGCTTATGAAAGTGTTGATGAAAATTGTAAATCTCTCATGGTAAAACTGGAAACAATTATGCATAGTTGTATGAGAAAAATCAAAAAGAAACCTGGTAAAAGAAACCATCTACCTTGGATAAATGAGACTATAAGGTCACTAATGAAACAGAGGGATTATACCCTTAAGATGGTAATTAAGAACAAACTGGCTCATGAGAGACAATTATATACAACATTGAGGAATAAGGTTTTAAAAAAACTTAGGCAGGCAAAAGCTAATTTTTATATTGATGCTATTTGTGAAGCTAAGGGAAATACCAAAGAAATCTGGCATAATTTAAAAAGATTAACAGGGAAATTTTGCACTATTAATAAACCAATACAATTGAATATAGATGGAAATGAAACCCAGGATCCAAGTAAAGTGGCTGCAGCATTTAATTCTTATTTTATTAATTCCATAAATGCTCTATCCCATAATTTTGCCAGAATAAATTATTCTTTCACTCCTTTAAATACATCTGCCCCTATTATGACTTTTAGAGAAGTGACAGACTTTAAAGTAAATTCAATTATCTCTTCTCTTAATTGTTCAAGGGCAAAAGATATATATGGGATGGACACAGCATTTGTAAAAACCTATAAGGAGGCACTCATTCCATCCATTACTTACTTACTTAAAATTGTTAACTGGTCAATTAATGAAGGAGTGTTTCCCAGTTCTTGGAAAACTGCAATAATAACACCGGTATTTAAATCCGGTGATCAGAGTGCCATTAGCAACTATCGACCGATAAGCATTCTTCCAGCTGTATCAAAAATTGTAGAAAAATGTATATCTGAACAGATTACGATACATTTAAATTCAGGTCCCTTTTCATTACATCCGATGCAATTTGGATTTAGAAAATATCATTCTACGGAAACGGCTAATGTCTTTCTGTTGGAAAATATAAAGGCTAAACTGGAGAAGGGTGGGGTGGTTGGAGCTATTTTCCTTGATTTAAAAAAAGCTTTCGATTTGGTTAATCATGAGGTTTTAATTAGTAAATTATCAAAGTTCAATTTTTCATTAGATGCCATTAATTGGATAAAATCATATATTACAGACAGAAAACAATGTGTTCGTGTGGATAATAACATCTCCCAAATAACTGATATTAATTTGGGTGTACCCCAAGGTTCTATTTTGGGTCCCCTGTTATTCAGTCTATACATTAACGATCTACCTGAGGTCTGTCCACCTAATGTCACCTGCCAGATGTATGCTGATGACACTGTCATATATCTACATGCTACAAGCAAGAGAAAAGCTGCAGAAGAGTTATCGGCTACAATGGTTAAAATCTCAAATTGGTTAGCAAACTCGTGTCTGCACCTTAATACTGGTAAAACAATGTGTATGTTTTTTTCGAAATCCAGAAATAGAGATATAGACCCAGATATCATAGTAGCAGGGAAAAGACTTCCAGTAGTTCAAGAGTTAAAATATCTGGGAATAATAATAGATTCATGTTTTTCATTTAAAAAACAGGTGAAAAAGGTCACAAATAGAATTAAATTTAATTTGGCAAATTTCAGACACATTAGAAATAATTTGACTACAGAGGCCTCAAAGTTATATATTAATGCCATGATCATATCACACATTAACTACTGTCTTACCAGTTGGACACAGACAAGTCGGACTACATTACGATCAGTTGAACTACTTTACAAACGGGCCTTAAAAACGTTAGATAAAAAGTCAAATTCATATCACCATTGTAAACTTTTAATTAAATATGACCTGTTAAATTGGGAAAACATGATTAAGTTTGCAGATATTTTACTTATATAAAATTTATTTATATAAAATTTTTCATGGTATGGCTCCCCCTCCGCTCAATAAATTTGTCCAACAAAATGTTAACTTATCGACCAGAGCATCTACAAGAGGGGATTGTAAAATACCATGTAAAAAAAGTAGCTTTGGACAGTCGGCTTTCTCTTTTCGAGCAGCTCATGCATGGAATACTGTACCCACAGAACTAAGGAAGATCACGTCTATTAAATCATTTTCTAAATCCATAAAACATTGGTTATTAACAAATCAAATATGTTGCCATAATATAGAATAATGTGTTTGTATTTATTATGTTTTTTTTTTTGTTTTTTTTTATTGTAGTAGTGTATTTATTGTTTAAATGTTTAACCTGCTAGGGACTGCAGATGAAAATTAGCCTGTATGGCTAAATCTGGCACATTTACATGTTGGACCTTGTACCCATGTTAATTAATGTGCACTGTCCCTTTAAATAAAGAAACTCAAACTCAAACCTATGCATTACTCACCCTCAAGCCGTTCGAGATGCATATGTCAATCTTGTTTCAGATGAACACATTTTCAATTATTTTAGAAAATGTCTTAGACCCTTCAGTGGATATAATGTGAGGCAATGGGGTCCACCTCCTTCAAGTCCCAAAATGTGCATACATCCTTCACAAAAGTAATACATCCGGCTCCAGGGGGATAAACGAAGGCCTTCTGAGGGTAATCCGTGCGTTTTTGTCGAAAAAATATACATATTTAAAACTTTATAAATGAAAATATCTGACTTCCGGCAACGATCGATGCGCGTTAGGGTTAGTTAATCAGTTTCATCATCTCAGCATCCCGGATAGCTTAGAAGAACTTGATATTGCAACAGAAACTTTTAACTCTCTCTTTTCCAGCACTTTAGACGCAGTTGCTCCGTTGCGCTTAAAGAAGATTAAAGAAAATAGTCCAGCACCGTGGTACAACGAGCACACACACACACACACACACACACACACTCAGGCCCTTAAGAGAACAGCCAGAAACATGGAGCGCAACTGGAAGAAAACTAAACTAGAGGTATTTCGCATTTCATGGAAGGAGAGCTCGATTGCTTACAGAGAGGCCTTAAAAGCTGCTAGATCTGCTTATTTTTCAACCCTATTAGAAGAAAATAAACACAACCCGAGGTATTTATATGAAACAGTGGCTAAACTAACAAAAAATAAAGCCTCAAGCCCAGAAGTGTCCAAGCAGCACAGCAGTGATGACTTTATGACCTTCTTTACTTACAAGATCGATAATATCAGGGACAAAATTATAACTATGCAACCGTCTACTACAGTATCGCATCAGGGAGTGC
Source organism: Tiaroga cobitis (assembly GCA_030578255.1). NCBI lineage: Eukaryota > Metazoa > Chordata > Actinopteri > Cypriniformes > Leuciscidae > Tiaroga > Tiaroga cobitis. The sequence goes on from JAROOI010000300.1 coordinate 41,964, forward strand.
ATTGTAGTCTCCCAGAGGAAAAAATCGGATCATTCATTACTATAGGAGAGGAAGAATTTTCTAAACTCATTAAATCCTCTAAATCGACAACATGTATGTTAGATCCTATACCGACTAAGCTACTGAAAGAGATGTTTCCAGAGGTCATAGATCCTCTTCTCAATATCATTAATTAATCTTTGTCATTAGGATACGTACCAAAAACTTTTACGCTGGCTATGATTAAACCACTTGTCTCATCAGAGTCACAAATGATTTTCTCTTATTATCCGATCGTGGTTGTATCTCTCTATTAGTGTTACTCGATCTTAGTGCTACATTTGACATCATCGACCACAACATTCTTTTAAATAGACTCGAAAATTATGTTGGCATTAGTGGAATTGCATTAGCATGGTTTCAATCATACTTATCTTACCGTTATCAGTTTGTAGCAGTAAATGAAGAGATGTCTTATCGATCACAAGTTCAGTATGGCGTACGACAAGGCTCAGTACTAGGACCGTTGCTGTTCACTCTGTACATGCTACCATTAGGAGATATCATTAGGAAACATGGAGTTAGCTTTCACTGTTATGCTGATGTTACTCAGCTCTATATTCCTTGACGTCCTGACGAAACGCACCAATCCACAAAAATAACGGAATGCATAGCTGATATAAAAAATTGGATGACTAGTAATTTCCTACTAAATTCTGAAAAAACAGAGATTCTAATTATTGGACAAAAAACGTCCTCACATAATAACCTAGAATACATTTTTTTCATCTTAAAAATATATCTAAATTACGTCATATGCTCTCAATGACAAATGTGGAACAATTAGTTAATGCGTTCATGACCTCAAGGCTAGATTATTGTAATGCTCTACTGGGTGGTTGCCCTGCACGCTTAATAAATAAACTACAGCTAGTTCAAAACGCAGCAGCTCGAGTTCTTACCAGAACCAGGAAATATGACCATATTAGCCCGGTTCTGTCAACACTGCATTGGCTCCCTATTAAACATCGTATAAATTTTCCTTCGTATAAAAAAGTCCTTCACGTCTATTGCGATCTCTAAATTCCGGCCAGTTGATAATACCTAGAATATCTAAATCGACTGCAGGCGGTAGATCCTTTTCCTATTTAGCACCAAAACTTTGGAACAGTCTTCCTACCATTGTCCGGGAAGCAGACACACTCTGTCAGTTCAAAGCTAGACTAAAAACACATCTCTTTGACCTAGCATACACATAATACATTATAGACTTCTATAATTCAATGTTAGGCTGCATAGATTAGGTCAGCCGGAACTGGGAACACTTCCCTTAAATCTTGATGTACTCATTACATCATAAGAAGGATGGCATCTACGCTAATATTAGTCTCTCTGTTTATCCCGAGGTTTACCGCAGTCCGCCGGATCCAGGCCGTGTCCAGATCTGATGAAGGACCTGCGTCTGGACAAACATTTGATTATTTTATTTGGAATGACCAATACTGATTATACAACACGCAATCCAAATATTCACAAAGAGCCTGTTATGTTTCACCTGACAATACACACATCGACAATAGTCACAATAACCACATGAATATATAAATAAATGGATAGAGGTGACATCGCCTTCTCCAAATATGCAGACTGCCTATGATTGCTGACACAGAACAGTAGTCCTGATATTAACATAACTGGCTCTTTCTGCGTTTTCGCCGGCAGCTACGACAGGTGTAGATGTTAATTTTGTTGGTGCAGCATGCAAGCGTTTGAATCTACTGCCGCTATTACAGCCGACACACACACACACACTCCAGATCTGATGAAGGACCTGCGTCTGGACAAACACACACACACACACACACACACACACACACACAAAATCCAGATCTGATGAAGGACCAGTGTCTGTATGCGGCGACACCGCAGTGAAGTGTCACTAGTCTCTCCCTGTGAAGGCTTCCTTCCCTTCTCCTCTGTACAGATAATCGTTGTCGGGATAGTTCCTGTTCGCTTGGCTTCGCCGAAGCGATAAAATTCTGTATTATAAATTTTAAGGCCAGACAAGTAGTTTGTTGAGGGTTGTTTTTTTAGGGAAGGACTATATGCCTGTGCACATATATTCAAACACGCATCCCTATAGAATGAGCTCTCAATACGGATGTGCTCGCCATTAGGGTTCTTACAGGCTCGCGTTTTTAAAGTTTACGTTGAGAGAACTTAAGAGTTAAGAGCGGTGTCGTGTTAGCGGCCCCTAAGTTAATAACTAATGATCGTTGCGACAGAAGTGAATCAATCAAAACTAACTTTAGCTGGACAATAACTTTATTCTAGAGCTGCTGTAAAGCCTAAACAATCTGTTACTTTAATTTCCTGTTATCACTGTAAAGCAGCTTTGTATCAATCTACATTGTTAAAAGAGCTGTATAAATGAAGATGACTTGACTTGACTTGACTGATGGTTCCATTAAGAGCCTCTAACATCCACAGAACCTTTCCAGGTTCATTATAGGTGAGAAGGTTTTTAAGATTATTATAATGTTCACTGAGAATAACATGGAAAACCCCCTTTTGGGAGCTTTATTTTTCAGAGTTATGTAAACGGATCGTACATTGTACAGTATGTCGAGTCTCCTGCATTTATACAGAGCTTCTTACAACATAAATGTTTCACAGCAGCTTTACAGAGATAACAGGAGAGTAACAGAGAGTGTTTAGGCTTTACAGCAGCTCTAGAATAAAGTTATTGTCCAGTTTAAATACGTTTTTGATTGATTCACTTCCGTTGTAAAGATCATTAGTTATTATCTTAGGGGCCGCTAACACGACACCGCTCTACAGAAGACAGAAAACTTTATTGTGTGAAAGATAAACAGTTGTAACCGCTCAGACGGACAGATCAATGTTTCCTGTCGACGGATGGATTTTTGCTGAGTCACACATTACACCGGGATTCAGGAACGTGTTGAAACATCTGAACACTGACCGCCATTGAAACCCTGACCTTTCACTCGTTCTGTAGGTGTAAATGAGCATCAGTGACTGACGTCAGACTCAGATGAAGAAGCTGCCATCGAGAAAAGAGTCTGTGTGTGGGAAAGATGAAGGAGAGAAACTGAGTGAAGAAAAGAAAGAGGATGGAAAGATTTATAAACTGATGTGACTCTTACGGACAGCTGAAGTCTGGGTCTATTTGCAAAGCAGTATATTTAGTAAATGAAGAAAAACAACAACTCTGAAACACAAGAAAACCGCATGAGAGCACCAAACCAAACCTGACATGGACATACACTGAACGAGGGAGAAAACAAGGAACAGGTGGAACTAATGAGTAACAACACATGAGTAACTATGGGAACTAAACACAGGTAAGCAAACCAAACTACAGATACATGTTGTTAAAGATCTACAGGGAGAGGAAGAATATAGTTTAATATGCGGCAAGTCACTTTTGATAAAAGGCTCTGACAAATGTGTGAATGTGAGGATTTCATTTTAGCACTTTATAGAACATGATCGAGAAATACTCAAACTGCAAAAACTGATACTCTTCCTCAGCATTTAGCTTTCCAGCACAAATATCTAAACATTCTTAAATCAAGATATACATTTACTGGTGAAACAAAATTTCTAAAGATGTTAAGTCTTGTTTACTGAAAGAACAAAAACATGAAAATGAAGTGAGTTTGTGCTTAAAACAATAACTAATATCTGTCAGTGGAGTCAGAAAAATAAACTTAATTCAAAGAGAAAACAAAGATGATTTTTCTGACTCCCACTGACAGATATTAGTTCTTGTTTTAAGCACAAACTCACTTCATTTTGATTCATTTTAATATCTTCAGTCATTTTGCTTCTCCAGTAAATGTATCTTGATTTAAGAATGTTTAGATATTTGTGCTGGAAAACAAGACTAAGTAAGAAAACTTTTTTTTTGTTGCATTGGATGTGCTGCACTTATAAATGTATTATTGTTAATGATGTATTTAATTAATTTAAATGAGTGTTATATATGTCGTGGTGTGGCGTGAGATTTATTTTTTATCATGGCAGATTATTATGTATTTATTTGCCATTTTGTTCTCACAGCTGCAGTTTAAGAGGAACAAGTAAATAT
>JAROOI010000301.1:0-46000 GCA_030578255.1 Tiaroga cobitis
AGAGCGCCATTACACTGCAGCTGTGGTAAGTTCATGCTCGTGTCTCATGAACCTGTGTCAGCACAACGGTGGAAATCACACTTGCTTTAGTGATAGATGACACCCACTAAGACGCCAGACAGGACCGGCTTGCAGTCTGTAATGGAGCACAACACTCAGCTCAAACTCAAACTACACAAAAGAGGGAGGTTGAAAGAGGATTGCTGCGTAAACAGAACATTATTCTGATTTCTAAAAACTCAATGAACAATGCTACCCCTGAATGCCAGCCTTTACCAAAATCTTAGGGTTAAGTCTGGTTCTTGGAGTCTCTGGTCTTGATTCAACTCTAGTGGTGAAACATATTTGGATAAATATGGAACATTAAGCCTTACTAACATTAAAGATCAGCCGACAAATATTTTACAGAACACCGAAGTGTTTCATTTTCACAGACAAATTCACACATGCTTTCCAAAACATTGGTTTGACTGAAAACAAAATCATTTGCGGGAAAGATTCAAACACTAAGACCTTAGATGTTCCAAGCAGGGATAACAGAGACATTTGGAAAGAAAGAAGGAGGAAAGAAAGAAGGAAGAAAGAAAGGGGAGAAAAGCAAATAATCACCTAAGCAAACGAAGAGTCGTGAATTGTCTGCTCCTGAAAACACTTGCACACAGCTGAGACTTTTGACACTGTACATCCTTGTTGTAATGCAGGCAATATGGTTCTGTTTTGTTCTGCACAAAACCTTGGAAATGACCATTCTTTGCTTTAGACATCTCTGAATGAACACTAGTCCTTGTACCTCAAACAAGGTGTGCAGACTAACAAAAAATAAATTTGTATATGAGTCTTTCATATTTCATCTATTTGGGGGTAAAAGCTTCTGAAGAGCTGAATATTACAGTCGAGTTGTCCCAGGAGACTCTGAAAATGGGAATGAGACATTACAAGCACATTCCATTCATTACGCTCAAAAGGATGTGCACTCGCCATTCTGAGGAGACTCTTATTCAAGACGAAATGAAAAGATTGTTCAAAAGTTTTTTGTAGATTAATTATTTTTAGTTTTTTTTCTTTTTAATGTTGTCTGGAAACAGACAACTAAATAATTCATTATTAAATAATTCATTATTGTCCAATTAATCCTAGTTACTTGTCCACCACATCAGAGGCAACATATCATGCTAATGGTCATCAGAACCATTGTGAGGTTGGATGGCATAATGCATTTGTGGCATTTAAGCATCTATACTAACACGTTACACTACATACTGTAAACACTGCGCAGCAGAATCAGCACTGCACAAAAAAAAAAAGAACAAAAATAAAACACTGAACTCACAAAAAAAGGAAAAAGAAACCTTGAAAATACAGTGAAATTGCACTGTAGTCTATCGATCAACCCAATCTTTTCCAGTGCAGGCTTTAACTTGTCTGAAAAAAAAAGACAGTGAAAGGCACAGTTTCCTTTTGTTCGGGAACTCCTACGTCTCGTCGGAGGAGTTTACAATGAATTGGGATCAAGCTAGGGAGACCAATTGCCTTCGAGTGAACTAAACCGAGCCAATGAACATTGGCATGCAGGACTTGCATTCCGCGCCTCGCCTACCAGTGCAGGTATGAAGCGGAAGCGAGCGCACACATATGCTTTCTGCTTCGGAGCCGACCGGTTGTGTCCTCTGAGTGGATGAGCTTTAAGATTGAGATTATCTTCACACTCAACGAGTCTGCTGTTTCCTCAAGACCTCTCTGTGTTGGTGTGACGGCGCTCCAGCGATCTCCGCGATCTACCGGGTGCCAGCTGTTGCTTCACGCGATCTGCTTTTTTTTCAAAGAGCTGTTGTCACAGCTGGTATTCGGTTGAGTGCACACAGCGGGCTTGCTTCAGCACAATAAGAGAGTGTTTTTCTATGGAAAGAGCAACACAGGTGAAGATCGCGTACTTTTCAGGATGACGTTTCGCCAGTTTGTTTCTGAGTGCGGTCAAATTTTGCCCCCGGTTGATGATTATGATCGCTGCCTCTCGTGTTTGGGCCTCGTGCACGCTGAGGAAGCGTTCATGAACGAGTCATGTTCTCACTGTGGGAGCATGACCGTCGCGGTGCTTAGATCTAGACTGAGAACCCTCAACCGAGGGGGAGTACCTTTGGAGATTCCCCGATCAAGTTCTTCTTTTGAAGAAGACTCCACTCCAAAAGAAGTTCACTCCAGAAGAAGGCTACCTCGGCTAATCCCATTGGTGGTCTGAGGGTTACAGTGAGGAATGACCTGCCGGGTGAAAGACCCCCACGGGCTTCCCACTCCTTTGCATCGCTGCCATTGGAGCCCCAGGAGGAGCGTGCTGGGCCATCTCGTGTGGTCCCAGTAGTTTCCTTTGGGGCTCCGCCGGAGGACCAGATGTCGATCGCTGCATCGGAGGGAGAGCGGTCATCTTCTGGGGATGATGACTCGGCTGCGTTGGCCCCTTCGGATGTGGTAGCTTTTTCCGAGGCAGATCCGGAAATGGCCGCTATGCTTGCCCGGGCGGCCCCAAGTGTCGGGCTCGTGTGGAACCCTCCACAGTGTCTCGAACCTTGGGCTTGACGATTGGTTTCTCGGGGCGGCCCATGCTGTTTCTCAGTGCCCCGCCCCGGTTCCTTTCTTACCGGAGGTGCATGAGGAGGTGACAAGATCGTGGATGGCACTCTGGCAGCCAGACACAGGTCGACTCCCTCCTCCTCCCTCACCACTCTCGATGGCGGGGCAGTGAAGGGATACGAAGGCATCCCCCTAGTGGAATGGTCAGTGGCAATGCAACCTATGTCCCAAGACCTCGTCCACCTGGCGGGGAGGAGGGCCGGGTGGAGAATCTTCTTTTTCCTTTTGTTTCTGTTCCGCCGCTGGCCAACCGGTCAGCGGTACCCCAATTTTCAATCAAAGAGCAGTTTCTACTTCCTCTGGGTCTCTTACAGTCGAGACTGGCAGTCAAGGTCGACGCTCAATTTCCTTGGCGCTCCCAGTCTCCCCCGTCCAAGAGGGTCAGATGACAGTGTGCCCCGCCACGTTGCCTCGCCGCTCTCATTCCCCTCGCCCCAGCGCTCTCGTCTCCCGCTGGGCAAGGAGGCGCAGAAACCAGGTCTCGACGCCCCCGGGCCTCGCTCCTCGTTTCCCCTCCTTCCTTCGCCTCGGGACAGCCAGCAGACGAACGCCTCCGGACCTTCCCTGCTGTCTGCCCCCCGGTGGAAGCAGGTAGGTGTTGCCCCGCACACCCAGACCCCTCTCTCGGCCGCAGTAATGCTTCCGAAGTCCGGTCCCTGCCTTCCACCTTCCCTGCCTTCCACCTCGCTGCCCCTCTGTGGGTATGCCGGTGGTCCGGGTGGGCTCATTGGTACGGTCTCACAAAGCCTGGCTAGTGTTCCGAGGCCGTCCCGCTGGCTCATCCGTACCATCCGGCTCGGCTATGCAATTCAGTTTGCCCGCCAGCCCCCCAAGTACAGGGTCATTCGCTTCACCCGAGTGCGGAGCATTGATGCCCCTGTCTTGAGGAAAGAAATTGACGTCCTGCTGGCGAAGGACGCGATCGAGCCGGTCCCTCCAGCCGAGATGAGGTCTGGGTTCTACAGCCCTTACTTCATTGTACCCAAGAAAGGCAGTGGGTTACGGCCGATCCTGGACCTGCGAGTTTTGAATCGGGCCCTACACAAGCTCCCGTTCAAAATGCTCACGCAGAAGCGCATCTTCGAAAGCATCCGTCCCCAGGATTGGTTTCCAGCGATCAACCTGAAGGACGCATACTTTCATTTCTCGATTCTTCCTCGACACAGACAGTTTCTTCGGTTTGCGTTCGAGGGTCAAGCATATCAGTACAAGGTTCTACCCTTCAGCTTGGCCATGTCGCCCCGTGTCTTCACGAAAGTCGTGGAGGCGGCCATTGTTCCCATGAGAGAACATGGTGTTCACATTCTCAACCATCTCGACGACTGGCTTATGATAGCTCACTCGCTAGATCTGTTGTGCGAACACAGGGACTTGGTGCTTCGGGACCTCCGCCGTTTGTGGCTTCAGGTCAACATGGACAAGAGCAAACTCTTCCCCACGCAGAGGATCTCTTATCTCGGTATGGAGTTGGACTCGGTCGGTCAGACTGCGTGCCTCACTGAGGAGCGTGTCCAGTCAGTGCTCAACTTCCTCAAGTCTTTGCAATGCAGGTCAGCGGTCCCACTGAAACGGTTTTAGAGGCTCATGGGGCATATGGCAGCCGCAGTAACGCTGCTCGGCCTGCTGCACATGAGACCGCTTCAGCGCTGGCTTCACGGCCAAGTCCCGAGATGGGCGTGGCAGAGAGGGCACGTTCCGAGTCAACATTACCCTGCACTGTTTCCAAACCTTCGGTCCTTGGTCGGACCCTGCATTTCTACGGGCCGGAGTGACCTTAGTCCAGGTGTCCAGGCATGCTGTTGTTTTCACAGATGCCTCTGCCAATGGATAGGGGGGCATACAACGGGCATGCAGTTTCAGGTCTGTGGACGGGGCCTCAACTGCATTGGCACATCAACTGCCTAGAGTTGCAAGCAGTACGCTTGGCCTTGTGCCGCCTCAAGGGGCTGCTTCTGCAAAAGCATGTACTGGTCCGTACGGACAGCACTGCGACCGTTGCGTACATCAACCGCCAAGGTGGTCTACGCTCCCGTCGTATGCCGTGACTCGCCCGCCATCTCCTCCTGTGGAGTCAGAAGGATTTGAGGTCGCTTCGGCCATTCACATCCCTGGTGTGCTCAACCGTGCAGCCGACGAGCTCTTACGGCAGCCACTTCTTCCGGGAGAATGGCGACTCCATCCCAGGCGGTACAACTGATATGGGGAATCTTCGGAGCCGCTCAGATAGATCTGTTTGCCTCTCCGGACACGACTTAACCTGTTGAAAACCAACGCCCCCGATACCGGGGGCAAAATCTTTTTTATGATGTTCGTACGTTCTTCCATAAAAGGTATTTATAGGCTTCCATAAGGTATTACCCAATTCATGGTATCATTTGAAAGCAGAATCTAAACTTTACAAAGAATACCATCACTTTCGTTTTTATGATACATCAAATGAAATTTGACAGCTGCTCCCTGGATCACTTCCGGGTGACCACTCTGATGCCTGAAATTGAACTCGGGTCTATCCATCTGCGAGTTCGCGTGTGTTATTATAGTTTATGAACTGTTTTGATTTCTATAATTGCATCTAGAAAGATAAAAGCATCAATGGCATTGATAAAAGCGATCTTTGGAGGTGCAACTGGTTAGTAAATGGACGATTCGGAGAAGTTTTGAGTGTGCATTCTCAAGACTGCGTTTGGGTAAGTTACGTACACCCTATGGGTTTTCAGCATTTACAATGTTTATATACATTTTTTTATAAAGTTATTGTTAGTTTGAAATGTGAAAGCACAGCAACCAATCTGATAAACTATTATTTGAAAATAAATGTCAAATGTTTTGGATTTGGAAAGTATGATTGCACAATAGTTTCCAAGTTTGCATAAGTTGAATAAAATGGTCATTTCAGTAAATCTATATTTTGATATTGTGAAATGGATATTATTACAGTGCAGAAACTATGTATAAACAGTGATTTCTTTGTTTCAGGTTCTATTGGAGATTGAAGATGTGGCACTGTTGGGTGTTGGCACAGCTGGCATCACATCTCCAGGAGGCTGGCCGGTGATGTTGAGGTGATGCACAACACAGGTGACAAAACTGATGCCCATATAATGAATGATATAAATCTGGAGGATGAGGATCCTGTTCTAGATTGTAATAGATCACAGATTTTAGGCAAATAATTTGTAAATTGATAAGTCTTGTATCTTCTGAAAGAATAAAATGATCAAAATCATAAAGCGCCTATTTTCTTCTTTTTGTTTACTATAGCACAGAAAACATATACTATAATATTTATCACATTCAGCAGTGTTTTATCTCATTTTAAAGGGTTTTATGTAAAATGACACTGGAATATTGCATATGTACCACTGGGTATGGGTATGAGCAGAGTTTAGATTTGGGTAGGTGGAAATGACATAAAAAAAGGTAATATTCCTCCCTTCAGATTTATTTTAATATCTTTTTCATTTTTTATTATAGAGAATTTTTTTTTTCCCAGTGTTTGCTGTCATCTAGAGGAAATAGCCACACTTGTCTGCAGCTTGCTAGAGCACACAGGGCCTGAGTTATACACTTTCAAAAATTAATAAAAAAAAAAAAAAAATCAAAAAGCGCCTCTTTTTTGTGTGTTTATTAAAGCTCAGACAACATATACTTAAATGTTTTTCACTTTTAGCACTGTTTTATGACACTGCAAATGGTTTCCTGTAAAATGACACCAAAACTGTGTATTTAGGCCAAAGTATGTGGGAATGGGAAGTTTTTTAATTTCGGTAGGCCAAATCCAGGCGGAAATCTCCCAAAATGGCTTGGGGCTTCGGCACGGATGCACTGGCGCACAGCTGGCCCCAGGGTCTTTGCAATTAATATCCTTCTCGAACAGACTCTGTGCAAAGTCAACCGGACCTGGTTCCCAGAACTCATGCTTCTCGCGACAGCACCTCATTGGCCCATTCCTCTGTGGAAGGACCTGCTTTCTCAGAGACGGGGCACTCTATGGCACGCGGAGGTTCTAGGTCGCCTACCACAGGCTGTGGTAGACACTATCACTTCCGCTAGAGCCCCCTCTACGAGGCGCCTCTGTGCGTGTAAGTGGAATCTGTTCGATGGGTTGGAGCGCAGGCTGTTTCTCTCCACCCTCAAAGTGTATATTGCCGCAATAGCCGCTCATCATGATGCAGTAGAAGGTAAGTCATTGGGAAAGCACGACCTGGTCATCAGATTCCTTAAGGGTGCCAGGAAGCTAAATCTGCCTCGTAATCCACACCCCGTACCCTCTTGGGACTTAACTCTAGTGCTCAGAGCACTCCAGAGGCCCCCCTTTGAACCCTTACCTATGGTTGAGTTAAATAGCCTGTCTATGAAGACAGCTCTCCTGTTGGCTTTGGCTTCTTTCAAGAAGGTAGGGGATCTGCAGGCATTTTTGGTCGACAAATCGTGCCTGGAGTTTGGACGGGGGCTTTCTCACATTGTTCTGAGACCCCATGGGGCGGAAACGTGTGTCTTTTTGCTCCGTTGGTTCCCCAACATATGGTTAAGCTCATGAGTTCCTCCATCACCCCTCCGGCACCAGGCGAGGCAGTTTGCCCGGCGCCAGGTCTATTACCTCTCATAGAGTTGTTATTAGACTGGGTGGCCTTATAGTTGTACCTACAGCGACCCACTTTTTTCCACGTTCCAGCTACCCTCCGGGTTAGCTCCGTGTCTTTCCCTCGACAGACCTGTTCTGTCATCCCTGCTGAGTACGCTATCACCCCTCGGGCTGGGAATACCTCAGGGACTGCCTTATGTTTCACTACCCCACGGGTTAGTACATATGTGTATTCCAGTGCCTCTCTTCGGGCAGGCAGGGGCTCCGCAGCGTTCCCTCCTACGGGTGTGGCACGCTTCCCCAGTGTTATCAAATCCACTGAGCGGGTCTTGCGGAACAGCAGTGTGACTCTTCCTAGCTAGTTCCCGCCGTAAAGAAAACTAAGAAACTACTTAGGCGGGAAGCTAAGCTGGGCGCTGGAAGGGGCCAGCACCATGGCGTTTTTAATTAGGGATCCCAATTCGTTGGAAACTCCTCCGACGAGACGTAGGGAACGAAAGGGAACGTCTCGGTTACGTACGGTAACCCCTGTGGCCTTAGGAGGGAATGAAGACGTCTCGTCCCGTCGCCATGCTTGCTGTACCTTCGCGGAGGACTGGACACCGTCCGGCTCCTCAGCGAAAAAGTATATGTGTGTGCGCTCGCTTCCGCTTTATACCCGCAGTGGTAGGCGGGGCGCGGAATGCAAGTCCTGCATGCCAATGTTCATTGGCTCGTTTTAGTTCACTCGAAGGCAATTGGTCTCCCTAGCCTGATCCAATTCATTGGAACTCCTCCGACGAGACGTAGGAGTTCCCGAATGAAAGGGAACGAAGGTTACCATACGTAACTGAGATGTTTTCTATTCAGTGTGGATGACCAAATCCAATGAACAAAAGTTACTCCAAAAAGGTTAAAGAAAATTTAATTTCCACCACAGTCTATTATCAAATAAAATATAAAATATTAGACATGATGAAAATGACATTGTGGTGGAAAAACTGTACACACACACACACGTTGGGTTTTTCATGTTTTATAGGGACATTCCATAGACATAATAATTGTTATACTGTACATAACTGTATATTATATGGCCTTAACCTAAACCTCCCCATCACAGAAAACTTTCAGCACTTTTACATTTTCAAAAAAAGATATCACTTAATATGATTTAGTATAAGCTGTTTTCCTTATGGGGACCAAAATAATGTAATTTACATTTCGGGGGAACATTTTGAGAGTATGAAAAATGTGAAGCTATTCAAAAATGTTTTTGAATGTCTGGATTTATTTGAACAAAAATATAGTAAAAAAAAGTATGATTACAATTTAAAATAACTGCTTTCTAATACATTTCATTTTAAAATTAAATGTATTCCTGTGATGACAAAGCTGTATTTTTAGCAGACATAATTCCATTCTTTAATGAACAGAATGAACAGAAAGTTCAAAGCGTTTATTTGAATTTTTTGTTTGTAACAGTACATTATACATTATACATTTCTTTACTGCCACTTTTGATTAATTTAATGCATCTCTGCTGAATAAAAGTATTTAAGGCCAACATAGCCGAACGTTCTCATAGTTAAAGCAGGAGCTGGAGAGAGAGTCAGTGCCCACACAGGATCCAAACATGTCTTCATGGAGAAGCAAAAGCACCGGGATCATTTGTGTGCCAATGCAGCAGCTGGAGGAGAGTCTCACAGCAGTCACAACTGCCATGTGTGGACAGCCTCAGAAAGACCAGCGGCCCCCGGGATCTCCACTTTCTGGACCCTTAACAACTACTAATAGGTGATTGGCTTGAAAATGCACAGCTCATCACATGCTGCTATCTGAACTGAGCACAAATATGAGAGAAATAGAGCAGGTCTGGAAAGTTTTGAAAAAACGGAAGGAAAGAGTCTGGCAGGTGTTAAGATGTGAAGGTTTAAAGGTAGTCCGGTAGAGATTTTGACATACTGTTTATACTGCGGTATATCTGTGACACAACATTACAAATCTATTGTATTTTTCCTGGAAAATAAGTCCCAAATGACTATAAGTCGCACCAGGTAAAAAATGCATTGTTGAGAGGGGAAAAGCATCTGTGTATAAGTCACAATTATTATTACATTCAGAAATAGTATAAAATACTGTTATATAGAATTAAACATTTACAAACAATATAAGCATGTATTTTACAACAAGTGGAGCACAACAATTCACTTGGGAAAACGTCTCAGGTTAGGTATGTAACCCTGGTTCCCTGAGAGCGAACGAGACGCTGCGTTTGAGACGCAGTGGCAACGCTCTGCGTGATTACGTCGTGAAGCACATGTAAAATCAGTCCAATGGAAGCCCGAAACGTCATAGGCATGTGACGTCATAGACCAGGAAACTATAAAGCACCCCTGAATTCAGACCGCGCCAGCTTCTGAAAAAATCTGAAGCAAGTCGATCAGGGCATGCTGGAAGTATGGCAGGCAAACACAGCGTCTCGTTCCCTCTGAGGGAACCAGGGTTACATGCGTAACCTGAGACGTTCCCTTTCAAGGGAACTTCGAGATGCGTTTGAGACGCGGTGGGAACCCCATACCCACTACGCCATAGTGACAAATGCCCGTTCTGTGTGAAATCCTTGCGCACACTGAGAAGCAAGCAACCTCGCCCCTGGAGTGGAGAGGTCAAGGTCATAAAACCTGACAAATGTATGTGGAGAGGACCAACCTGCCGCATTACAGATATCAAGAAGGGAAACACTCGAAATTGAGGCCGTAGAGGCCGCCATACTCCTTGTAGAATGGGCCCGTACAGCCATAGGTGAAGGCTGACCGGCCGCTTCATAAACCAATGATATAGCCTCAACTATCCATTTGCTCATTACCTGTTTAGATGCAGGGCACCCTCTCTTGAGTGACCCAAAGCAGACAAACAATTGTTCAGACTTACGCCACAGGGCAGCTCTGTGAACGTAGGCATCTAATGCCCGAACTGGACATAACAGGTTCAGTCGTTCCTGATCTGGGGTATTAAAAGGTGGAGGATAAAAGGCCTGCAGCACTATTGGGCCCCCAACATTAACTGGGACCTTAGGAATATAACCCGGTCTAGGGTAGAGAAATGCCTTCATCATATCAGGTGCAAATTCCAGACATGAAGGAGCAACCGATAGGGCATGCAAATCTCCAAATCTCTTGATAGACGAAATAGCAAGGAGAAATAAAGTTTTGAAATAATAATAAGTTGGAGAAATAAAAAAAATAGAGTGAGAAATTTCTCTGAAACCTCTTCAATGGGCTCGAAGGGAGCCAAAGCCAGACCCTCAAGTACAATGGCCAAATCCCAAGCCGGTGCTCTAGAGTGCAGTGCAGGTCTCAACCTCAGTGTACCACGGGTAATAAGAGGATCTCTCCCGATAGAAGTACCCCCCCCCCCCCCCCCGAGGGGTGTGGTAGGCAGATATAGCCGCCATGTAAACCTCTATTGTAGCAGAGAAACGGTCTTGCAAGAAATCAAGAACTGAACCAACAGGGCAGTTAACAGGATCTAAATGACGTTCACCACACCAGGTGGAGAATAATTTCCATTTCAATGCATATAGTTTTCTCGTGGAAGGAGCTCTGGATTGGAGAATGGTCTCAACGACCTCAGTTGAGAGACCGGATTCTATGAGCCGGGCCCCCTCAGAGGCCGAGCCCACAGTATCCAAAACTCCAAATGAGGGTGAACTCCCGGGAGCAAAGATATCGGGAAATGCGTACCTGTGTAGCGTCAACCACACCTAATACATCACATCCAGTCCAAGCGGAGCTGGATGTGTGAGGGAGAACCAAATAGAGCAATGCATTGTACAAACGATGTGAAAGGTCGACTTGACTTTAGTTTGACCAAAGTTCTCCCTAAAAAGCTCCACCACCTCGGGGTGAAGTCTCCAATCCCTGGGCCTCAGCCCCTGCCTCAACAGGACATCTGCTCTGATATACGAGACCATCAGTGTGTTGTCCGCCATTCGCCGAGCGACCACTCACGATAGCCCCCACTTGTGAGGGAAGCATGTGTCGATAGCAATATGCATCGACAAGAAGCCCCCAACACTGGGCTTGGGCGAGGAACCAAGGTTCTTCCACATGACCGATTTTAGAGATAAAACAGTTCTCAGATCTTGCATGTCTCTAACTGGCTAGACTGCGACCGCCACTCAGGTACCCCTCAATTGCGGAGGAGCCCGAATGGCGACGCTCTGTTTTGCACGTTTTGCTGTCAGGAGCTTAACCCTCTGAGGTCGGCTATCGCGCCGGCGCGATAGTCTCGCTTTTTTCTTATCAGTGCAAAAGAAACTCAAAATACTCTGTTGATTTTGATCTTACATATTAAGTGTTGTACATCATTAGATCCTGATAAGTGTCTATTTTTTTTGTGGATACTCACAATAAAAACAAAGTGTTGTGCTTTTCACCAAATAAAGAAAAACAACCATGATGCGCGTTCTGCCTTCTCTCTGTCAGTGAAGTCCATTCTGAAACGCGTCCTAAGATTATTTTTAATTCCGCGAATACTTGTCATACAGGCACGAGTGTTTTTCCATAATGAAGCTTGAACTCTCTTCTTTTAAATGAATTAATTTATATAAAAAAAACAAATATTCTCAGCTTATGTAATCTGTATGAAAAGAGAGAGATGTCAGTATTTTTCTTTCCAGCTCATTATACCTAATTACGCGTTAATGTGCCACGCCCACGGAGAGCGTGCGCTATTCAAACGCAAATGATCTTAGACAAGCCATTCAAACATGCCAACGCCCACCAGCTGGATTATAAAACACATCGTGTTTAGTAAGTATCTTGTACAGCTGTGTACACAGCGCATCCTTTCACTGTGAGGAATATCTAACCCTGGAAAATGTACCAGAAATGCTGGTAGTTTCATTTCGAGGAGCAACGGATCCAGCTGATGTAGTAAGTCATTTATTCTAGTGCTTTGTTCTAATCGTGATATTGAAATGTCGGACTGTAAACCGCAAAAAGACTGTTTAAATATGAATTGCGTGTCTGTGTGTAGGCTAAATGATGAGTGAACGGCATAGGCGCGCGCACTTTGTTTACTACAGTTATACAGCGCGTGTCTGTGCCTTGTTCATTCACTCTCGCACCTACATTAGTAAACGATATGTTTACATGAACACATCTTAGTAGGCTATAGCAATATAGTTTGTATGAGTAAAAATAGACTGAAATATGTTGAAATAAAATGTCTGTATAAGCAACAAGCTGCAAATTCACATGTATATACTAATATATCATACACAATATATTACAGACTAAATATGAATGTTTAGACACGATTTTGTGATTAGTTTTGGATAGATTATAAAGTTTTGACTGTAAAAAAACACTACTGTCATATTAAATAGGTACGCTTTTGTTCACCAATTTCTGCTCATAGTTAAATATACTATAGTATGATGTTTTGTCAAAAATAAAGTAGGTATATTGAATTATCAACTAAGATGTTATTATAGTGTTTGTTCCAATATTCATGAATCCTTACCTTTTTTTATACGTATGATAAAATGTATACTTTTTACAAAGAAATACACTTGAAATATTGTTAAAATTGTAATTGTTGTTGTAATTGTAACCTATTTGTAATTGGTTACAATTTCTAATTGTAAAATATGTATAGGCTATATAGATCATTTCTTTTGTCCTTGCATTCATTGGGATCCTGTGACACACCTGTGTGAAAGGGCTAATTAATATGCAGCTCATTATGCGGCACATTATCCGGCCTTTGTCTTCTAAGGTGTGAACACGCCTCCACGCATATTGCCTTTCCAAACCAAAGGTCTCTAATAAAATTTAAATCAGTGTATGTGTTTGTGTAAATGATTAGGCAGGATGATTTTCAGATCATTTTGAAGCAAAAATTCTAGGCAACAACACTCATTAGTCAAAAGTCTTGTGGACACATATTTAGTATGTGTTTTCTGGCCTTATTTCAGACACTTTAAGTTTTAGTTTTTTCAATAACCATGCATAAGCAATATTCTCTCAAAAATACAAACATGTTTCATAATTGTTGCTGAGAAATTACGGTAGCCCAGTTTGTGCTATATTGAGTGAATTTACACCTTTGCCATTAACATGTTTATAAATAACTGAAAAAAGCACAAATGTCAGAGCATGTCAGAACACCTCAAGGACCCCAAAAACCCTTAGACCTCAGAGGGTTAACCCTCTGGGGTCGGCAATCACGCCGGCGTGATTTGCTCGATTTTTTTTTACATAGTAGCAACATAGACTTAAAATACTCCGTCATTTATGGTCATACAGAAAAAAAGAAACATGAAAAAAGAATATGTGAGATGTCTACTTTTGTATGTCCACTTACAATAAAAACAAACCATTGCGCTTTTGTAAAATAAAGAAAATAAACGGGGTATGCGTTCTGTCTCTCCGTCTCGGTGAACTTTTTTTTTCTTGAGCACGTCAATAAACTGAAACAACTCAGCGAATACACGTCTCACATTTATGAGCCATGTATTTTTATAAACATGTAAGTGTGTACTTTTAAATTATCTGATTCAAAACAAAAACAAATATTCTCTGTTTAAGTAATTTGTATAAAACCAACAAGATTTCCAGTTTCTCAAACGCTTGCTCATTATTTTTAATTCGACCACGCCCACGCGCGCAAAAGAGATTGATATGCAAATATCCACGTGAAGGAACGCGAACGCCCTCATTACCTCAAAAACAACGCACACCAAACTTCATCAGTCCAATGCTTTTTGCCGAGGTTGGAAAACACGCTGTGATTTTACATTGGATTTAACTTACCTCAGAAGAAGAAGAAGAAGATCGCGATTTGAAGACAAGAAAAATGTAAGGTAAGAAATGTATTATGAATAATATTAGTTAGTGTTATTGTTGAATTGCAGTTAAGCTGTTGCTAGACTAAAATGTATGAAATCGACAGAAACATGTTGAAATATGAACTATAGACAGGCAGGCATACCTTTCAATGCGAAATTTATATTCATGTACGACACAAGGTTGTTCTTATGTTTGATAATAAAACACAGCATGATATAGTAGGCTAGTAGCCTAGTGTTTACACTACTATGGTGAATATTATAATGTTTAGATCCGAGTTTACTGTTAAATACAGTGTTTGTGGATATCTGCTCAAACGTAACGTTAGATATGTATAATATGTTAACAATAATGTTTCATAGTTGCTCGATCCAGTAAATTTTCTCTGCGCGCGCTCTGAGTTTGAAAAGCAAAACGCACCACACATTAGGTTTCATGGTTTACGTCAGAACGTCATAACGATTGTAAACATTTGAAGTAACATATCAATACATTTTTCTCTAGTGTAGTGTTACCAGGCCGCCTGCTATAGACTATTGTTATTATTTTATGCAGCCATACACGTTGGCTATATGCATTGCACAACACACCTGGTGTTCATTATATATGTGTGTGTGTGTGTGTATTTTATAAATTGTGAAAAGATATTTTAACCAGAAAAATCTCAAATGTATTCCCAAAATTGTGCAGCCTTTCTCTTGATATCAGCATTCACAGTTGTTTTTTTTGTTTGCTGTTGTTTTGTTTTTTTACAGGGACCACTGAGCCACTGAGTCCTGCTGACATTCACATGAGTCTCTGTAGTCTGTACATGAACATGGTAAATGGAACATGGACAGGTATGTACTATGTTTCAGGAATGTCACAAAGGTCTCTGTTGAACAGAGTGTGTGTGATCTAAAGATCAGTGTGTTCAATAATGTGCTTTTTTTTGTCATTTGTTGTGTATCTTTGGATTATATTGTGTTGTAAATAAATCTAAACAATCAAAAAGCCATTCTTTTTTAAGGCTCTCCTCATTCTTTGTGCAAGGCTCCTAATGATAGGGCCTGATAGCACCTTAATAGGGCCATTATGAGAGGGGTCTTTGTCTTCCTCAGGTGTGAAAAGCATACATAATAATGAGAGATTCACAGTGGTTTACGCCTTCTCGCATAAAGCTTTCTTACCCAAAACACGTCATACACATTCTAAAAGACTTTATTGACTTATCTGAATGAGTAGTCAGGATGATTTTCACATAGGTTTGAAGCAAATATTCTAGGCTACGTGATACAATTTTCAAAAGTCTTGTGAAGAAATAATTAGTAAGGGTTTTATGATCTCATTTCAGTGATATTTGTTTTTTGTTTTTTCACAAACCACGCATAAACGTCATTATCTCAAAACTAAAAACTTTTACATACATGCTGCTGACATATTACTGTAGCAGAGTTTGTGCTGAATACAGTGTAATCAGACTTTAGCCATGAAAATGTCACAAGTATCAGAAATAAACACAAATGTCAGAGCATGTAAGAACACCTCCAGGACCCAGAAAACACATCAGACCCCAGAGGGTTAATACCCAAACATTACTATAGTTAGACATCTGGGGATTAAACACATAAAATACAAAACGGTTTATTCCACGATCTCGGGAGATAGGGAAAAAACCGCAGTCCCCGACGAGGAGGCTGAGATACAGAGTTTTACATTTCATCTAACAAACATTTCATCTAACAAACTCTTCTTTATTTTCAATCTCATAATGTTCACTAGATAAAACCTCCTTTTTTTAAAAAGCTCCTCTTTATTCAGCAGAGTTATGAGCTGACTTATTTTTTTATTCATTGAAGACTCAAACATCTGCCTTTTTCTTAATATTTTTATTTGTTTTCTTCTCTTTCTTTTTAAAACAAAACACTAACGATACCAATTCCTCGGAACTGGAAATCGTAGCACACTAGATCTGGCATGTGAAAGCTGAGATAGGGCGGAGCCCGTCCCAACCCCCGCTGTCAGATCCGTTTGCGAACCCCGAAATACGAGTCGTCTCCGTGCCTCGGCAACAGAGAGACCCGCGCGGGGAACGCGAGCCGAACCGTCCTCCTCGAAGAACGCCCGGCGGGAGCGGAGCGTCCTCACGGACAGCTTCTCGCAATGCTCACAGTCAGCTCCCTCGAGAACTGACTGTTGGCATGCTCCACTCCCAAACAGCAACAAAAAGCTTATGTGTGTCCCCACCCGTGATGTAACGAGGGTAGGGAACAACACAACGTCTATAATCTTGCTTGATCGCCATAATGATAGATAGTGATATATATTGGGCTTTGACAAACAACAATTAATAGACAAGGACAGATTTCACAGAGAGCGCTTGCTGAAGGTACAGAAGCTGGCGCGGTCTGAATTCAGGGGTGCTTTATAGTTTCCTGGTCTATGACGTCACCCGCCTATGACGTTTCGGGCTTCCATTGAACTGATTTTAAATGTGCTTCACGACGTAATCACGCAGAGCATTCCCACCGCGTCTCAAACGCAGCTCGAAGTTCCCTTGAAAGGGAACAAGTCGCATCATGTTTCAGATAAAAAACGGAAGTGATCTCATTAATAACAGCTGAATGTGGACTTTTGAGCTTTTTAAAAACTATCGATTATAAAACTGAAAAGATGACAGGAACCAATGTAGAGGGAAGGTTCAAACTCCCAAAACCACATGAGCACCACAGCTCAATTTGTGTGGAAAACAAGTGCTAAGAACTAAGCCACGTCTCCATCAGGATTAAATAGTTTTGCTAAGTGGAGCTCAAGGTAGAGGCCTTGACAAGAACTTCAATAGTCTTCTATCTCTCCGTCAAAAAGCAGAGCAATAATTGACTTTGATTTCCTTGTAAGAGAAAGCTGAGCGTCTAATTACAAATTCTAAAAAGACAGGAAGAATCTTCTTGTCACCATCTGAGAGAGGAGGAAAAAGGTTTTCATTCCGACTGTATATGTTTCAAAGCACTGCAGTAAGAGGCATCCAGACCATATCAGCCTCTGTCAGAAGAATGTGCACTTATTAACCGTGGCCTTCTGAAGAGTTGACGTAAACAAGACAAACTCGCACAATGCATACAACTTTGTATTTGGAACGTGTGAAGTCAGTCCAGTGCGACATCAACCAATTGAAGCTCTATTGGAATGGGACTCGTTTTCTATGAGGGCATCAGGTAAATGTATGGGTAACTCTTTATTTCGATAGTCCACTTTAGACATTCTACTAATTAAGTAACTTTGCAACTTATGTCAACTTATTCTACTAACCCGAAGCCTAGTTGCAAACCCAACATGTAGTTGCAAAGTTACTTATTACAATGTCTAAAGTGAACTATTGAAATAAAGTGTAACTTATGTATGTTTCACTGACATTCTTTATGATTTTTAATCTCATCTGATATGAACATGTCTGTGTTCCTCCCACACACAACCTCTGAAAAAATGACAGAGCAAGTTAGTGTTTTCCAGCTTACTGCATCCTCTGATAAATTCCATCCTATCTGAATAGGAATGTCTGTGATTCTGTTAAATGATACTTTTCACAACACTTCTTTTCATTTATGTTTTACTTCGTCGAAAACCTTAAGCAACATTTTTCGTTAAGCTGCATGATGAACATTCATTCTGAATTTGGAAATTTTTGTCAACTTTTCGCCTGGTAAAATAAAGCACATCACACATCAAATTTGGCTGAGAAATTACCCCCAAAAGATCATTTAAAGTCATTATCATGTTAAATGAGAAAACCATTACAAAATTTACATTTCAAAAAGTAGCTTTAAATATATATATTTAATATATATTTAAATATATAAATATAATTTATATTTAAATATATATAATATAATATATAAATAATAATAATTGTGTAGCCTAATACATTCTATGTTGAATCAAATGTGTGTATATATATATATATATATATATATATATATATATATATATATATATATATATATATATATATATATATACATTTGATTCAACATAGAATGTATTAGGCTACACAATTATTATTATTTCTTTTAATGAAATGATACAAAACTTCTATAAAACTAAAACTGCAAGTAGGTGGCGGTAAATGTCTAAATGAGTAAGTCATTGAGTCATTCATTCATTCAATTCAATCAAACGGCTGATTCATTCAGGAATAAAGAAAATGGCTCTCTTTAAGAATGGGCCAGTAAATCATTGGTTCCCCTGATTGATTCGCTCAAAACGTGGATTCATTCAGAAATTAAACAATGCTCTGTGTTGCTCGGAGACGAACAACAGTTCTGCTCTGGCTTTACAGCTAATATTTCTGTTGGCAAAATTGAGCAAAAGCAAAATTTACACAACTTATGTATTGAACTGTTGTATAACATCAAAACCACATTTGCACTCATGCTATTTGAGACAAAAACAGCACCCGTGTAATATGGAGCTCGTTACATGTGATATTGCTTAACTATGTCATGATATAGGCCTAAATATGAGACAAAAACTCATACAGGGGCATTTTTGCCCCCGATATCTTGAATTTTAGGAGTATTCTAACTACATTCTATAGGCTCCATCACACAGTGAGTTGTTGCCCTGCAAGTTAGCATCAATCAACTGTATGAAGGTCTGGGGCGGGCGGGTGAGTTAAATGCGTTAATAATTTAATTTTCCCACCTTAACTAATTAATTAAATTAACACGTTAAATCAACAGCCCAACAACACATTTGAGATTGCTTTATTGTAACTCAAACATCACATGTATAAGTAATCCCATTAAAATAATGCTTTTTCTGTGAGATTGTCTCATAATCTGAAGGAAGGCGTAATGATCAAAATGTGTTTGTAAAAATCTCTGCTATGATGGATTTCATTGTTCTTAACTAATATCAGAGAAGCATGTCACATTTCCCAACAGCCTCTTAAAAGACGCCCACTGCATGTAAAACAACCGATGGTAAACACTCTATTTTTTCTTTTCTCTCAAGCACACATTCACAAAGCAGCATCGTGACAAGCATTTCTCCCTCCCGCTCGCTTCCACTTCTGTGACTCAATGTTGCTTTTAGATGTTGATTGACACGCGTGTGCCCAATGTCACATGAAAACAGAGGCAACGAGTGCAAGCCAGGCAAACCTCTGAGTTGAAGCAAATTATGCGCTGTGTGATGCTTTGGCCGTTGTGGACGGGTTGTGAGGGCATGAGAATGATACACTTGACCTGAGCAGAGTGAGAGTGCATTGGGCCTGGTGCCTGGATTTGACTCGAAATAAAGCCCTGATGGTAACCATGACAACAGGTGAGATGATGATAAAAAAATAAAAATAAACTGTCGCGTACTAAGACTGTAGGTGGTTAAGTTGGAGAAAGATAGTGTGTGTGTGTGTGTCTTGTAGGTTGCTGGCCATGGAATAGGAGAGGGGGCGTTAGCTTTGCAGTAATTAAAGTGGCTGGCTTGCCCGAGATATGTTGCCTCCTACAATAAACCATCAAAACACCAATATGCCCATAAAGAATGTCAACATATGTAAGTATAAAAGGATTAAAACTTATTAGAGCGCTGCACTGTTTGTTCACCTTGCACCATAAACAAGCACGTAAATTGCTTATTATCCTAGCATGCGTGTTGTACGACCTCATAGAAGAACGAGGGATTTCAATGATTCCATGTTTCTGGCAACAGAAAGCCTGACTCACTTCAAAACACATTTCTTTTGCAAGACTCTTGCAGAGCACACTGCACATTTTAAAAGCATTGAGCTGAGCTTCTATAGATACATTAAAGGGATATATCCCCCAAAACTGATGTCATTAATTACCCTCATGTCATTCCAAACCTGTAAGACTTTATTTCACCTTCGAAACACAAATGAAGATGTTTTTGATGAAATCTGAGAGATTTCTGTCCCTCCATCGACAGCTACATAACTACCACTTTGATGCTTCAAAAAGTTCACAAAGAGATCGTAAAACTAATCCATTAGAATTGAGCGGCTTAGTCCAAATTGTCTAAAGACACACAATCACTTTATATGATGAACAGATTGAATTTAGGCTTTTATTCCCATAAACATTTATCAACTCACACATTAGCTGTGGTAAACGGACGCTCAAGCATGTTCTCTTGACGTGCGATAACCAATGAGGTTCATTCAACCAATGAATGAGGTGTGTTACGCAGCACATTTGAGCTTCCGTAAGGACCAATGAGGTTCATTCTCATGTTACGCAGCATGTTTGAGCTTCCGTAAGAACCAATGAGGTTCATTCTCATGTTGCCCAGCACGTTTGAGCTTCCGCAAGAACCAATGAGGTTCATTTTCCTGTGTTACGCAACACGTTTGAGCTTCCACAAGAACCAATGAGGTTCATTCTCGTGTTACGCAGCTTGTTGAGCTTCCATAAGAACCACTGAGGTTAATTCATGTCAAGCAGGGAATTTGAACTTCCGCAAGAACAATGAGGTTTGATGATATGTGTTACGCAGCATGTTTGATCTTCGGCAATGAGATTCAATCTCGTGTGTACGCAGGACGTTTGAGCTTTCGCATGAGGTTTGTTCTCGCCCGTCAAGCAGGTGTGTTGAGCTTCTGTTTGTGTTCGCTGATCAATGCCTAAATTAAAAACTAAATTAAATCTGTTCATCATATAAAGCGATTAAGTCCCTCAGACAGACAGACAAACAGACAGATGAAAGTGGCAATTAGAAGTGAGGTACAGCCCAGTTTAGAAAAAGCACTCAGACAATATTAATTTTTGAATGAGCAACATGGCATCATGACTTTTGCGTAAACATACACGCCACTTTCAAGTCAAGTGGCGTGTTATCTATACGCATTTTGAGCTATCCGCGTGTATATGTCCACGCCGAAACGAACCGTCATCTTTTGCGTGTATATCTACGGCGTTAAATGTCCGAGTGATTCCGCGTATATGTACACGCCGTTAAATGTCCGAGCGAAACGAAGCAAAATGTAGATCTACATCTGGGGAGCGATATTTTTTTTTTCCTAGGATGGTAGGGGAAGACTCATAAATGGTATTAATCCCAGTGACGGGTAGGTTTAGGGACGGGGTTGGGGTAGGTCATATATTTATATATACAGTATGTAACGTTAAGTCAACGCCGTTCATAAACACGCTGAAAAGCGATTATGCGTGTTGATAGCACGCCAAAAATGGAAATACGAATTGGCGTGTCATACATACGCCATTTCATGAGATCAGTCTGGAATGAGAGGAGGTGGGAAGAACTTAAAGTTGGTGCAAATCCCATGAAATGGCTTCGCATACATTGTGAAGAAGTAGAGTGTGTTTGTCTAAGAGCTTTAAGTATGTAAGTAAGTAAATCTTTATTTATATAGTACCTTTTTAAAAAGTTACAAGGGTGCTTTACAGAAGAGAAATAGACAGAGAAAAAACATACATAGAAATAGAAATAATATTTTCGGAAAAGAAGTTCAGGGTACTCCTATCTGAATGCAAGGAGTGAATGCTGGTTTTTGATTTACACTAGCAGCAACCCCTGGCTTCCTAGTGTCTTTCCACACTTACTGGAGAATAGCATGTAAGCAAAACAACTCCAGTCCAAAATAAAAGCTAGGATCACACTGCTATACTTGTCTACTCTGGATTTCTGGTGAACAACCCTGTCTAGCCACCCTCAAGCGGTTGTCATTGATGCAGCCAGTACCCAGAACCCTCAGCATGGCCCTGCATCTTATCATAATCATTATCATAATACAGCATACTGTGTCTGGTTTGGAAAATAATTGATGGACTGAACACTGGCTTCCATCATTCTACTTCTACTTGCTTCAATTCAGTCTCTGCTAGGGAGCTGGAGATTCAAGTTTATCCACTTGAGAAATATAATTATTCTGACAGACAAAACACGCGAAGACATATACATGTGGTCCTAATGGGAACTCCCACACAGTTCTACGTGATACATTCTCCCACCAGGCATATATCCAAGACTGTAAAGATGAAGTTTTATTGATTTTCACATTTGGGAAACTGGGAGGTGCTTATTTAAGCACATATACACTGCACATTCCCCTGGGATCTTGCTAAATTCCCTAACACGCCCGTACACACAAAAGGGAGTGCTTTATACCACTTGAAGTGAATTCCGTGTTGATGGAGTCCAGTTATGCTCCGGTGATCAGTAACATGTATGTGTTAGTTCACTGCTATAGTGGAAATTGATTTGAGTGTGTGTGGTTACATGCCTTTCATAGGGCTGGGCTGACAGGTGTCAAAGGTCAGCTCTGTTTCTACTGCAGCTTTAGTTTCATGAATGCACAACACTGATTAAAAAAAAAAAACAGCTCTCCCCACTGCTCAGTAAAACAACAACACATTTTTATGGGTATGGGTGGGGGGTGGGGGAGGGTTACTAGTACAAATAATTTTCTTTCAACAGTAACGAGTTTATACATATTTTATATTTTAATACGTTTGTTGTTAGAATAAAAAACGATATATATATATATATAATTTGTACGATTTGTATAACATTTTATATTATATTCTTTTCCTTTATAATACATACTACATTATTATTATTATTATTGCTATTATTATTAATATTATTATTATTATGTATTAAAACAAACAAACTTACTTGAATATTTTAGATTTTTTTTCATATAGATTACATTTTTTAACAGTAACAAGTTTATTTAAAAAAGTTTACATGGATACAATAATAAATAAAAGACTATTAATTTAAAAAAGTAAATATTGTAGATAATGCTATTTTTACATTAGTACAATATCAATATTTTTATAATATTTATAAAATATTTTTTTCCTGAATAATAACTAAAACATTGTAAATGAATAAATAAATATTTGCATTTAAAATATTTTTCACACAGTTTTTACGCACAAAAAATGCATAATTTCTAGTTTATCCATCCATCCATCTCATCCATCCATCCATCCGTCTAAATCTTTCCTGTCTCTTCCTCCATCCAGAATCTATATTTACAATCACAGGACCAGGACCAGTGGGATTTCCACATATTGCAAGTGTTACCAAAACGACACCATGAACCAACAACCCCCCTGGAGCAAAATGGGGTTAAGTGGTCAAGGGAACAATGGCGATGACCCATGACTCACTCCAAGTGGGCGTCAGACCAGCAACCTTACAGTTGGCCGTACTGATCATTAACCAATGCACAACACTCTCTCCTCTCTCCTCTGTTCCACTGGCTATACAAAATGGCATCAGCTGTCTGGTGAAATCTCCAGCTCATGGTAAGCTCTGTGGTCCCTTCTCTCCCTCCCCCCAGGCAGAGCCTCAGTCAGGCCTGACCCTTCATTGTCATCCTTCCACATTATCTCAGCAGAGGGCCAATTAGACATTAACCACATTATACACCCAGAGACCCCACTTTAGCCACCGCTGGGCTCAATAACACATTACCATAGAGGCTCTTTAATAGGAATTGCTGTTAATTGTCAGGCGACATGAAAACCTGCCCACAAAAGTGAACTTGTGTGACAAGCCCCAGTGACAGTGTCATTTAAAGAAAGAGGAGGGAAAACAATATTGACAAAGGCAGACAAAGACTGGGACATTACACATCAAAAAATGATTCATTGAATGATTCAACGAGTGATTCATGAGGGATTTATATTCAACCATGATGACAGCGACTGACTGGTAATGACAAATTGCTTTGTGATGTTAATAACAGACAAAATAGCTGGTCTGAATATTGAGCTTATGGGGAACTTGACTATATATCACAGCATTATTCATTTGGGATTTTTATTTTTTTTATTTTGCATGTTTAACAGAGTGACTATCCAATATGTATTGTCAATGATGGGAGTTTGATCACAAAGGTGCTATTCATCATGCTATAAGGAGACTATTTATATACTGTATATATATATATATATATATATATATATATATATATATATAAATATAGCCTATATATATAGCATATATCTCAGCATCCCTTTTTCACAGACATCAGTTTAAAGTTTGTAGTTTGGTCGAATGTCAAGGGCAAAGAAAGTAAAACGAGGCATGTATTATTAACGTTAACTGACGGTGAGCGAGAGAGAGAGAGAGAGAGAGAGAGAGAGAGAGAGAGAGAGAGAGAGAGAGAGAGAGAGAGAGAGAGAGAGAGAGAGAGTTCCCTTTCGAGGGAACTCTCGATGCGTCACTTGACGCCTTGGGAACGCCCCCAGCGTGAATGCGTCTGAGCATCAATGTCAACTAGTCCAATGGAAAAAATGAGCGTCACGGGCGGGTGACGTCATGACCAGGAAGGGATAAAGGCTCACCCGGTGAAACGCGGCATTAGCTTCTGTGTCTCAGCAAGCGATCTGTGTCATTTTGTCTCTGTCTATTTACTGTTGTCTGTTGCGGAAAAGGATGGAAACTAAACAAGTGTACAAACAGTGTGCTTCTCCCTGCCCGCGTTATTTAACGGGTGGGGACACACACGAGCTTTGTGTCGTTTGTTTGGGAGTGGAGCATGCGGTCTCAGCCTTCGAGGGGGCTGAGTGCCAGCATTGTGAGATGTTACCGCTTCGCATGCTCCGCTCTCGCCTGTCACTCTTTGATAAAGAGAGTGGGCAGGCTCGCGATCCGCAGGGATCAGGACCCGCGTCTGCTGAGGCAGCGCGGAGATTGCATTCCTGGGGATCGCAAAAGGATCTTTCGGAGGGGTTGGAGACGGGTCCGAGGGCTCTTTCTCCTTCCTTACCCGAGAGATCCAGCGCTCTCCCCCCGGTGTCGGAAGCACGCTCTGCGGTTTCTTCCGCCCGGGGAGAGAGCCCTCCATTACTTCATTGCTCTTCCTCCGAGGAGGTTGATGCGATGAGTTTGGAGAGTGAAAGCACACACATGGGGGAAAGAGATTCACAATTTATTTCCCCAGCATATGATGAGCTGGTGGATGTTATGTCGCGGGCTGTAGAGAAATTAAATATTGAATGGCCATCTGAGAAGAAGGGCGCTCGTCCTAAAAGCAAATTAGATGAGCGCTTTTTATCTTCCACCACATTATCTCCACCACGAGGGCTTCCATTTTTTCCCGATTTGCACAATGAAATATCTAAATCGTGGAATAAACCTTACTCATCTCGTCTTTTCAGCCCTCAAGTTAACACTTATTCGAGAATAAGGGGGCTGAAAGAGTATGGTTATGAGGCGATGCCCCAGGCGGAAGAGAATTTAGCCAGTTATCTTTCCCCTGGTCCCGCATCGTCTCTGAAAGCCTCGGCTTTGCCCACTAGACCGCTTAAAGCCACTTCGGTGTTAGTGGGCAAAGCTTATACGGCAGCAGGTCAAGCTGGAGCATGTCTGCATACTATGGCAGTGCTCCAGGCTTATCAAGCTGACCTGCTGGGGGATCTGGATAGTAGTGAGGGAGTCAGTCATGACGATATTCGTGAACTTCGTCGGGCTACCGATCTTTCTCTCAGGGCTACTAAGGAGACCGCCAGAGCAATTGGGCGGTCTATGGCAGCCTTGGTAGCTACTGAGAGACATTTATGGTTAAATCTGTCTGAAATTAAAGAAAAAGATCGAGCTTTTTTATTAGATGCTCCGCTTGAACCTTCTGGTCTCTTCGGCGACGCAGTCCACGCGGTCGTCGAGAGATTTCAGGAGTCAAAGAAACAAGCTGACGTTTTTAAAAAGTTTCTCCCTCGCCGGGTCCAGCCCCCTGGGGCTGCTGGGCGTGAGCAGCCCCAGCCGTCGAGCTCATCATATCGTGTGCATCAGAAAGAGAGTGTTGCGTCTCGTGCACCTCCACGTAGAGACTGGAGACAGACGCAACCCTCTCAACCGAAGTCTTCTAAGTCGAAGCCGGATCTGAGGACCGTTCTTCAGGCGAAGAAGGCTTCGGTTCAAAAGAAAAAAAAAAAAAGGTCCTGATGTTCATGCATCAGGCCTGTGAGGACAGCCCCGACCGAAGTGGAGCGGTGTACACCTCATTATACGGTGCCCGTTCCGTTTCGGGGTCCTCACGAGACCGTTCTGCCAACCCTGCCACCCCCGGTGCTTCAGGGCGCAGCGGTCTCCAGCGAGTCGCTGATGCTATGCTGCGGCACAGCATTGGTTTCGCGCCCTCTGAGGGGGGCCTTAGAGCGGCCAGTTCAGGTAGTTCCTGCCATTATGTTTCAGGCTCCGGAATTAGCCGTCTCAATAACACCAGAGACCAGCCTCGAGAGGCTGGTTCCCTTAGTAAATTTTCTGGCAGCGTGGAAGCTTCTGCCGAATATTTCTCGTTGGGTCCTGCAGATTGTAGAGAAAGGATACAGAATCCAGTTTGGTTCTCGTCCTCCTCGTTACAACGGGGTGCTGCCCACAGTGGTGCATCCCGAGCAGGCTCTGGTAATGGAGCAAGAGGTAAAGGCCCTGTTAGCAAAGGAAGCTATAGAACAGGTGTACTCACCCGACAGAGAGTCGGGTTTTTACAGCCGTTATTTCATTGTTCCAAAAAAGGATGGAGGGTTGCGTCCCATTTTAGATCTTCGTCTGTTAAATCGTTCAGTACAGAAACTCAAGTTCAAGATGCTGACACTCAAGCAGATCGTGACTCAAATCAGATCCGAGGACTGGTTTGTCACGATAGATCTGAAGGACGCTTACTTCCATGTCTCCATCCTCCCTCAGCACAGGAAGTTCCTAAGGTTCTCTTTCGGGGGCAAAGAATACCAATATCGGGTTCTTCCTTTCGGTCTAGCTTTATCACCCCGCACGTTCACGAAATGCGTGGATGCAGCTCTAGCCCCTCTCAGGCTTCAGGGCATACGTATTCTGAACTACATCGACGACTGGCTGATTCTAGCGGAATCAGAGCAGTTGGCGGTTCGGCACCGAGGTGTCGTTCTCGCTCATATGCAGATGTTGGGGTTGAGGCTCAATGCCAAGAAAAGTGTGCTTTCTCCAGTACAGAGAACCACTTTCCTTGGTGTGGTATGGGATTCAGTGACGATGCGGGCTACTCTATCGCCCGTTCGTGTAGCTGCTATCCTGACAGCCACCAAAGAGCTAAAGCTAGGCCAGTCACGCACTGTGAAACAGTTCGAGAGACTGTTGGGTCTTCTGGCAGCAGCGTCCAACGTGATTCCTTTTGGCCTGCTGTACATGAGACCTTTGCAGTGGTGGCTCAGGACCAGAGGGTTCTCCCCGAGGGGAAACCCACTTCGTGTGATCAAGATCACGCGGCGATGCCTTCGTGCCTTGGTTATATGGAGAAAACACTGGTTCTTAACCCAGGGTCCGGTGTTGGGAGCTCTCTGCTATCGAGTTACGATCTCGACAGATGCTTCCCTCACCGGCTGGGGAGCGGTAATGGAAGGCCGCTCGGTTCAGGGTCGGTGGAGGAGTCATCATCTTTCTTGGCACATAAATTGCCTGGAGATGATGGCCGTCTTCAATGCGTTGAAGCAATTCCTCCCAGACCTGAGGGGCCATCATGTGCTCGTCCGTACAGACAACACATCGGTGGTCTCTTATCTGAACCGTCAGGGGGGTCTGCGGTCGCGTCCGCTTTGCAAGCTGGCGCACCAGATCCTCCTGTGGTCTCTGGGGAAGGTACTCTCCCTGAGGGCAGTGTATATTCCTGGGGACCAGAATATTGGAGCAGACATCCTGTCGAGGCAGGAGCTGAGGCCAGGGGACTGGAGACTCCACCCCGAGGCGGTGGAGAAAATTTGGGAGTTTTATGGCCAAGCAGAGGTGGATCTGTTTGCGTCTCAGCATACGACGCACTGTCCACTTTGGTTCTCCCTTACTCACCCAGCCCCCCTGGGGCTGGATGCCATGGTGCAGACGTGGCCGAGGCTACGTCTGTACGCATTTCCCCCTGTTGCTCTGCTCCCAGGAGTTCTGGAACGAGTCCGCCAGTACGGAATAAGCCTACTGCTAGTAGCACCACGCTGGCCGAGTCGGATCTGGTTTGCGGACCTGATCCATCTCTTAGACGGTCCTCCCTTGGAGATCCCAATCAGGAGAGACCTTCTGTCTCAGGCCGGGGGCACAATATTTCACCCTCGACCAGAAATTTGGAACCTGTGGGTTTGGCCTCTGAGGGGGCCCAACTCATAGAGAGTGGACTCTCAGCTGAGGCTGCTGAGACCATTCTAAGCTCCAGAGCTCCAGCTACTAGGAAACTATATGCGCTTAAATGGAGAGTTTTTTCTGTATGGTGTCACCGACATCAGTGGGATCCAGTTAACTGTTCTGTGAACACAGTACTCGAGTTCCTGCAGGAGCGCTTTACGTCAGGTCTATGTCCTTCCACGCTCAAGGTCTACGTGGCGGCCATTGCGGCTTACCACGCCCTGGTGGGGGGTACATCGTTGGGTCGAGACCCCCTGATTACACGTTTCCTTCGTGGCACATTGAGGCTGAGGCCTGCAACTCGCACTAGGGTGCCAGCTTGGGATTTGGCAATAGTACTAGAAGGCCTGTCTAGGGCTCCATTCGAGCCCTTAGATTCGGTTTCAGAGAAATTTCTTACCCTCAAGACTATCTTTCTGCTAGCTATTTCTTCCCTTAAGAGAGTTGGAGACCTTCAGGCCCTTTCGGTTTCCCCCACCTGCCTTGAGTTTGCACCGGGGATGGTCAAGGCATTCTTATATCCGAAACAGGGATACGTCCCTAAGTTGCCGACCTTGATTCCGAGGCCTATTGTGCTGCAGGCTTTCTGTCCTCCTCCTTTTACATCGGCGGACCAGGAAAGGCTGAACCTCTTGTGTCCAGTGCGAGCACTGGATACTTATGTTCATCGGACATCGTCAATGAGGAAGTCCGACCAGTTATTTATTTGCTTTGGATCACCTAAGAAGGGTCTTCCTGCTTCTAAACAGACAGTTAGTAAGTGGATAGTTGAGGCTATTTCACTTGCATACGAGTACTCTGACCTGCCGTGTCCTTTGGCGGTCAGAGCTCATTCTACGAGGGGTATGGCGGCCTCTAAAGCCTTACTATTTGGAGTTTCTCTTCAAGACGTTTGTGATGCGGCAGGCTGGTCCTCACCGCTCACATTCGTTAGGTTTTACAGCTTAGACCTGGATGCTGCCCCAGGTTCTCAGGTGCTTAGTGCTTAGTTTCAACAGACTGACACTCAGGTACTTGGAATTCTGGCGTTTGGGGTATTCTCGTTCCCAAGGCGTCAAGTGACGCATCGAGAGTTCCCTCGAAAGGGAACGTCTCAGGTTACGACTGTAACCGTAGTTCCCTGAGAAAGGGAACGAGACGATGCGTCACCCTGCCATACTTCCTGCTTCCCCGTGATCGGCTTGCTTCGACTTTTTGAAGCTAATGCCGCGTTTCACCGGGTGAGCCTTTATCCCTTCCTGGTCATGACGTCACCCGCCCGTGACGCTCATTTTTTCCATTGGACTAGTTGACATTGATGCTCAGACGCATTCACGCTGGGGGCGTTCCCAAGGCGTCAAGTGACGCATCGTCTCGTTCCCTTTCTCAGGGAACTACGGTTACAGTCGTAACCTGAGACGTTCTTCTGTTGCATGCTCTTGATTGATCGTTCACTCAGCACACGTGCCATTTGAATTAAAACTAAATCATATATGTAAGTTAAACATGAACTGTTTTGTGATTTATGTATAGCGAGTGGTTCCCTGCATTATTACAGGATGTTTGCAAGTCAAGAATTTTCATGAACGACAACATCCGAAGCTCGCATACTGAAAACCGCGTCTTAGTGTTTGCTATATCATACAGCTCGTGAATACTGAATTTAATTCTCTTTCACGTCTTGCACTTGAATGGATGAATTCACACAAAATTTTGTAAAACAACCATCTTGGCGAGTATCCTAATAAACATAGTCGGTTATATCTCAAGTGAACATAGACGGTATATTCAAATCTATGCATTCGGTCTTAAAGGGACGGCAGTCTAATAAACCTGCTTCTGTGTTTTAATGTTAATAAAACAAAGGTAAAATAAATCACTCAC
The DNA here is from genome assembly GCA_030578255.1 of Tiaroga cobitis. Classification (NCBI taxonomy): domain Eukaryota; kingdom Metazoa; phylum Chordata; class Actinopteri; order Cypriniformes; family Leuciscidae; genus Tiaroga; species Tiaroga cobitis. The sequence continues at coordinate 30,025 of JAROOI010000301.1, forward strand.
TGCACTGTAATTTTACAAAGATCCATCTATATTTAATTTGTACAGTGATGAATATGCAGTTATTTCACATTTGATTACTTTATTCAAATTTCTGTACCTAAAAACTAGTGTTAGACCTAGGCCTACCTGAAAAAAAAAGTTTAATTATTTGTAGCCTTTCTTTCTTCTATTGTATGTATGTGTGCTATTTCTAATTTGATTAGTTGTTCTTATTGTATTACTGGACTGCTTACTTGTCTTTAATAATGTTTTATAGTAGTTTTTGCTGTAGTATCAAAATTGAAATAGATAATTGTTTTATTTCACTGGTATATATTTAAACCACTGACCCAATCCTTAGCTCTGAGCCCTGCCTTGAGCAGCTCTAAATATGCGTTGTGCTATTAAATGAAAGATAAAATATGATAGAGCAATAGAATGAACAGTGAAAGTAAACTCATAAACAGAAACTCATACAATACATTTTAGCAGGCTTAATTAAGCATGAAAATAACTGAAGGAAATACATATTTTCTAAACAAATGAAGCCAAGTAATATGATTCATATTCATTTGGTTTCTCTACCCAATATATTAAAAGAATTACAAATGCAGTGAAAATACAGGTATCGGTATCGGCAAGTACCAAAAATGAAAGTATCTGACTCCTTTTGGAAAAAGTGGGATCTGTGCATTATACTATACATATATACCAGTATATCATATATATATTGTGGGGGAAATACTTATTTGATCCCCTGATGATCCCCTGAAGTTCGTCCACTTACAGAATAAATGAAGGGTCTATACTTTTTATGGTAGGTTTATTTTAACTGAATATCAACCATAAAATCCAATAAAACACATTATATAAAGGTTATAAATTGATTAGCATTTGATCAAGTGTAATTAGCATTTGATCCTCTACCAACCAGCAATAATTCTACCTCCCACAAATTGGTTATGTGCCCAAGTGGCACAGAGATTAGTCCTATCACTTTAAGAAAGTTCTCCTAATGTCCTAATGTCAGTGGACACCTGTCCACAGAATCTGTAACTTCCATTCCAACCTCTCCACCACCATGGGCAAGACGAAAGAGCTGTCAAACGTCAGGGACCAGATCGTAGACCTGCACAAGGCTGGAATGGGCTACAAGACCATCAGCAAGAAGCTTGGTGAGAAGGAGACTTTTGTTGGTGTGATTATTCAGAATAGGAAGAAATACAAAATGAAAAATCAATCGCCCTCGGTCTGTAGCTCCATGCAAGATCTCGTCTCATGAGATAAGGATGATAATGAGAAAGGTGAGGGATCAGCCCAAAACTACATAGGAGGATCTTGTTAATGATCCCAAGGCAGTTGGGATGACAGTCACCAAGCAAACCATTGGTAGCACCCTACGCCGCAATGGATTAAAATCCTGCAGCACCCAAAAGGTCCCCCTGCTCAAGAAGGCACACGTAGAAGCTCGTGTGAAGTTTGCCAATGAACATCTAATGATTCAGAGAAGAGTTGGGAGAAAGTGCTGTGGTCAGATGAGACCAAAATTGAGCTCTCTGGCATGAACTTAACTCGCCGTGTTTGGAGGAAGAGAAATGCTGACTATGTCCCCAAGAACATCATCCCTACAGTCAAGCATGGAGGTGGAAACATTCTGTTCTGGGGCTGTTTATCTGCTAATGGTACAGGACGACTTCACTATATTGAGGGGCCGATGGATGGGGCCATGTGCCGTCTAATCTTGGACGAGAACCTCCTTCCTCCAGCCAGAACACTGAGGATGGGTCGTGGATGGGTCTTCCAGCATGACAATGACCCAAAAGATACCGTCAAGGCAACAACGGAGTGGCTCAATAAGAAGCACATTAAGTTCTTGGAGTCGCCTAGCCAGTCTCCAGACCTTAATCCTATAGAAAATCTGTGGAGGGAGCTGAAACTTTTAGTTGCCAAGCGAAAGCCAAGAAACCTTAAGGATTTTGAGAGTAGGCCTATCTGTAAAGAGGAGTGGACCAAAATCCCTCCTGAGAGTTTTTACTGTACTTTATTTTATTTTTTATTCTAATCTGTTTTAATTATTCTTATTTGTTTTGATTATTTTAATTTCTTTATTCTAAACTGTTTTAATTATTGTTATTTCTTTAGATTTTTTTTTATTTCTTCTATGTAAAGCACTTTGAATTACCATTGTGTATGAAATGTGCTATATAAATAATATTGCCTTGCCTTGCCTTGCCTTGCCTTAGATGTGTGCAAACCTGTTGACCAACCACAAGAAACGTCTTACCTCTGTGCTTGCTAACAAAGGTTTCTCCACCAAGTACTAAGGCATGTTTTGCTTGGGAATCAAATAATTATTTCACTTACTGAAATGCAAATCAATGCATAACCTTTATATAATGTGTTTTTTTCTGGATTTTTTGGTTGATATTCTGTCTCTATCTGTTACAATAAACCTACCATTAAACATTATATACCCTTTATTTCTTTGTAAGTGGGTGAACTTACAAAATCAGCAGGGGATCAAATAATTATTTCCCCTTACTATATAGGTTTCAAACAGTCTCAGTGGCTCTTCATGCTCATATTTTCTTTTTTACTTTTTTGTACAGTACATTGAGGATACTTAAGAAGGATTGAGGTGGGATTAATTCAAATTGCTCAATATATTAAAGCCAAAAAAAAACATGCCCAGGCTGGTGGGACGATCTTATGCCAAAACAAAGAATCCTTTAATACAGGAAAATCAGACAACATGTCATAACAAACAACATATGAAATAAATCACACGTCTCTCAATCTGTTCCAAAAGTCAGGAGCTACACAATTATGGATGGGTAAACGGTCTTCTTTTTCCACATAAGTTCATCATACATCATGAATTGATCCAATCCTGAATCTAAACATGAACAGCTGACTACATTTTTAGGCCCCCAAAACGCTGTTGTAGTGTAAATGAACGGTCAAAACGCATACAAAGTTTTACGTTTTTAGTTAAAAAAGGTGGCGTATATACGGGTCCTAAATGGGCAATTTGGGCATTGTGAGTCACTTTTTTCTAATGTTTTGTACTAAATTTAAATTATTTCCGTTTGCTGGCTTTTCTCAGCAAATACAGATATAATCGATTCATTTAGATTGATCATATCAATTATTCAGCACATCATATCATTGATTTAATTAATCAATTAACAATCCCAACTAAGCGGATCTAATCTATACACATGCAATAAATCTCCATGCCCTCAGATTAGTGTTTCCCATGATTGTAGGTAGCAGAAACTGTTTGTTCTCTTGTAAATGTACAGACACAGTGTGGCTCTGTTGAATGAGCACCACACAATTTTATCACACCAAAGTATCTTGGTCAGCAGGCCTCAGCTGCGGTCCACCTAAAGAACCTCTCAGTGGAGATGGAGTTGCTTAGAGAGCCAAATCAATAAGCCTTTAGCCACAGGGCAGGAACCGGCTAGGGAATGGGGCTGAGAAGCAAAGGCTTCTGGATCTTCACAAGCATGATATTTGTTTTTTACAAGTACACATTGAATTGCTAACTTAAGACTATTATTGTCAGTCTTTAGACTATTTGATTTTTAAAAGCTAAAATACTCCAAACAAATTCCTAGTGATTACATTCATATTATCAAAGTAGATTTTACAGCCAACACAGAATCTTCATGTTTCCTTTGTGTAAGTGTGTGCATATCTACACGTATAAACACTGCTATTCAAAATATTTAAAGGTGACATATTAGGCCCCTTTTCGCAAGATGTAATATAAATATATAGTATCCCCAGAATGTGTGTGACATTTCAGCTTAAAATATCCCCCAGATCATTTATTATAGCTTGTCAAAGTTGCCCCTTTTTGGGTGTGAGTAAAAATGTGCTGTTTTTGTGTGAGTGTCCCTTTAAATGCAAATTGGCTGCTGTTCCTCCACCTCCGTTCAGAAGAGACCGATCCTTTACACGAGTAAAATTTTTACACCGATCCTTTACACGAGTGCAGCCTCACAGAGAGACTCAGGAAGAGGTTGCAACTTTTAGACCACCTGGACGTTTCTGAATGGTTAGTGGATACATTTATGTAGTTGTTGTGGAGTTACATTGATTCATCTCATCGACTTGCATGTACCGTCATGTTTAACTTTTACACAAGTTGACACAGTTCCCTGAGGTCTTTATAAAACAGCTGTGACATTGTTTGGTCAAAGAGTGTTTTGTGCAGTCAACGACAGAACAGTTTGCATGCTTTGCTTGAACTTGCCATTGCCAACTGGATAGAGTGTTGTCGCTTGCGAAAACCAAATGGCTGCCCCGTGGGTGGAAACGTGCAGAATAAGGGGCGGTAATATTATTATAAGATCCCCTTCCTACATCATAAGGGGAGCGAAATCTGATCGGCATGCTTGCAGAGAAAGGCTTACCAAAACAAAATTACTAGGTTGTCACTTTTCGGGTTTTCTGGGTTGAAAGATGGACCTGGGACCCGATTATAGCACTTAAACACGGAAAAATTCACATTTTCATGATCTGCCATAAATGCTGTTCTTTTGAAATCACCCTGTTGAGAGGAAAAGAAAATCTGTGAAATTCTGTGGAAGAGATTTAAATATGCTATATCAAAGAGACCTGAGAGTACCTACTTATACTGTAAATAGTAAAAAATATTAAAGTGTATCTTCTATTTACACACTATATGTTCAAAACTGTAAAAAAAAAATGCAACATGCAAGTGGTGAGGAACTTGCTGAATTTTGTCAATGGCAAAAGTTCAGATTTCTCCTAAATCTGCTTAGTTTTTGTCTATGAGTGGTTATTCCATTAGGGTTTAATAAAAAAAAAATGTCTTGAGCTATGAACAAAGGAGGAGGTGAAAAGCACAGAAAGAAAGAGAAAGGAGTGATTATTCACCATATTGTTTTGTTCTGACAACTCAAAAGTATCCCACTTGCATTAATAAGGGGCCTACAAATCTAAAGCACTACAATGACCCAAATGAGCAGAGAGGGGGGGGGTCACCCAGTACAGGAGTATTGTTTCCAAGAAATCCTCCACATTCCTATGATGGCTCACAGTTTCCAAATGGCCCACTGAGAGAACTGACTCTTTCATTCTCATCTGAGAGTTGGCCTGTGGAGTCAGGCCCTCTGGGAAATGGGTGACTTTTTTTCTTATTATTATCCAAGAAGACGAAGAAAGTAAAAAAAAAATACCAGACATTTCAAGGCAAAGCTTTCCCTAGTCAGGAATACTAGTGACTGTGTGCAGGTCTGCATGCAAATCTCTGCAGCACGACTGAGACAGGAAGGTAGACCTCACTGACAGTACTGCTAATCCAGAACAGAGCCATTGATTGAACACGTCCCTAAATGCTGTGCTCTGCCTGGCAAGTGCGGCCATTTTAAGTCTCATCAGGACAGGGCAGAGCAGGTATCCATTATAAAAGCAGGAGAACGACGGTGGACTTAAGCATTGGCTGATCACTGGCTTACTTCTACAGGATAGGGGAATCTGGGGGTTAAAGACTTTTAATGATGCTGAAAACATTAAGATGGGACATAGCAGGATATTGATTAGGCGTATAACGCATAAACACAATGCACATCTAATTGACAATCAAAATCATTTCAGGTCCACCTCATCTGTGTCAACTCTATTATGTATGGAAATGAAGATGAGTCATATTTATCAGGCACCCTACTTCTTTAGTGCTATAAATTAGACAAGGTGAATATAGACACAATTGTGCTCTGAATGATGAACGGATCATTTCTAATTTGTTCAACATTTAAACAACATTTATATTCCAATACCAATATAATCTCTAGGAACATTATGATAATATTACAGACATATTGCAGAATATTATACCTTGCTCTTAAATGCATTTATGTAATTGTATTTGTTCTTGAATCTCATTAAATGAATAAGTCATCCAAAAAAGAAAATATGACCTTTATGTTATTCTAAACCCATTAGACTTACTTTCATCTGCTGACATAACAAAAGTATTTTTTTTTTTTCTTGGCAGCTGAAATAAAATAAAATTGTAATATGAGAATTAGGGTAACACTTTATTTTGATAGTCCACTTTAGACATTCTACTAACAATAAGTAACTTTGCAGCTACATCTCAACTGACTCTTATTAGAGGATTAGTAGACTTTCTGCTTAATATCTGCTAACACTTTATTTTGTTGGTTCCCCAACAGACTTGACAACTATAAGTCAACTTATTCTACTAACCCGAACCCTAACACCTAACCATAACCTAACAGTCTACTGACAGTCTACTAATACTCTAATGAGAGTTAGATGACATTTAGGTGAAAAGTTACTTATAGTTAGTAGAATGTCTAAAGTGGACTATCGAAATAAAGTGTAACCAAAACAGGTACTGAAATAATGTACTGAAATTTCTGAAAATACTAAATTGAAATTACTAAAAATATATAAACTGACCATATAAATCATTTAAAAATATTAATTAATAATATAATTAATAATGATTATTTTGAGTTGACTCATTTGACAGTTCACCGAATTGATATTAACAATTTGTTCAAAAACAGGACCAATTGTGTGATACTTTTATGAAGGTTTGCATAGATTCTTCATCCTAAAAGATAACAACAAATGGACAAGATGATTGCATCTTTTTTTTTTTTTTGGATGAACTATTCTTTAAAAGTGAGAGAAACATTGTAACCACATCTGGGGTCTGTTCTCTCAAGCCAAAGAGCTTCAGAGACACAATGAGAAATGGTTTGGATTCTCACATTTTCTCATCGCTGTGTCAAGTCATTACTGGGCACCACGTCATTAGCTGATGGTAAACCCATCTATAACAGCTAAAGAGTGATGGGCAAGGTGGAGGAGAGACAGATCAGGCTTTAGGACGGCCATGGTCGCAGACTATTTCCTTCCGCATGTAGAGCTCAACTCACCCATTTCTATGTCAAATTGAGCATTTAGGTGACAAAATATGCAATAGATTTGAGGCACACATAGAAACAGCAGAGAAAAGCTATTTTAAATAATCATCTGGAGAATTGAAAGCAAATTAAAATGTTTCTGTGGGAGCTTTTTTTTTTTTAAGATATGATGGGGGTACATTTGGATGTGCTGAGAATAGTTGCCATCCTGTCAGCTAATCTAAGATCTGTTGATTTTACCCTAACAGCAGGCTGAGGCTGGTCCAATACCCTGGTGTTTCTCTCAAGTAAATGCTGAGCAAAAAAAAAAGCTTAGTGGGCTTTTTCCCTCAAGGCGTAGGAGTTTTAGTCATGAGTTAAGGTAATCCGAGCAGATGCTGTTCACTTGCCCTTGTTTGCAGACTCATGTGCCAATTAGCGGACGAAGCAGACTATGTGTGGCATATTTTCAACATGAGATTAATTCATATTTCACAGTGTGCAAAGCAAAGGAAAAGGCTGATCTTAAAATTATGGCAGCCATCAGAAAGCATGAAGACAAACCAACAGACGCATGCTAGCTTCATGTACGGGATTGTCACAGCTCATTGTCCTTGAAAATTAATCGGAATGAAATGACAGGCCTGGGGACTGCAATCCGCGGTGCACTGCAACAAGGCTCCTGAGCAGAATATTTATGTAAGCCTGGCTAAGTGGCAACAGACGATATCTGTATTCCAACTGGATGGCGGGACTTGAAATGTATGTGATAAACAAACCTGGGCAGACAGCATTATGAAATGTAAATTTAGCGGTTCGGGTTCAGAATTAGGCCAATGGGGGTGTGCGAGGGTGGGGCGGGGACATGAGGGGGAGGAGAGGGGAGTCTCCTTGCCCTGGACTATATCTAAGCTTACGTGTACTACCAGCTATACTGCTATGACATATGGTGCGTGATGCCATTACTATGCTCGTTGCGCACAAGCTCATTTTTCAACAACCCAACAGCCTGAAAAGGCAATGCTTACACTACAATGCCATTTTGAACTCACTCTGATGGTCCGATTGGAGCCTGGCAGAAAAACACATTCATCTCGCTCAGAGACCGTATCAATATTGGTCTAGGATAGCTCATCGGCTAGTGAGAGTACCTAGTCATTGAAACTCACATAGTGACATGCTGTTCTTTAGCAAGTCTCAAAAAAGAATGAATCATACGAATCTAGATTTAAGAAAGCTGAATGCTTATCCTGTCAATGCCGTCCCGCGGTGAGCATCTGGATATATGGGGTGGGCAACTCAAGTCAATGAGAAAAAAAAAAAAAGATTTATAAATATATATTTATAATTTTTTTTCTTGTATATATATATATATAAGAAAAATGTTATATATTATATATATATATATATAATATATATATTATATAATATATATATGTATATATTATATAGAAAGAACAGATGCAACTTTATTAATTTTATTTTTTTTAATTGAGTAGGCAGTCCACCTTTTTTTGGTGAGTGCTGGCCACCAGTAGCCATGCACTGTGCCTAATAACAGATAATAAATAAATAAATTTATTATCTGGGGGGGGGGGGATTTGTAATGTTTCAGATGTGTGCTTCATTTAAACTACAGTTTAAGCCAAGCCTCTCTTAAATATCAAATTGTCTCAGGCACAGAGAAAAGAGAGGGAGAAAGAAAGAAAGAGAGAAGGAAAGAAAGAAAAAGAGAGAGCACATATTGAAGAAAAAAGGGTGAGCAGAGGAGCACCAGGAGGAGGTGGAGGAAGGGAGGGAGGAAGGGAGGGAAAGAGAGAGATAGAGCGAGAGAGAGAGAGAGCGCACGCCTGGGCTGAATTGTGAGTGGCTTACGACACTCAGTGAACAGAAGGTGTTTCTGCATGCACTGCCAGTGCACTAGTCTGCTGCAAGGGACCGAGCATCTCTCGCCTCCCCGTACACAGTGCCTGCCTTCAGCCTCAGCATCTACAGCCTCCGCAGCCCACTGGAAATGAGCGGCACACAAAGAAGACCTTGCTGAAGATTTGAGTTTTACTACAAACACCATCATTGATCTTTGGATATCACTATACAAACAATTAAAAAGGAAAGGAAAGGAAAAAAGAGAGCTATATGATGCAGATCACACAGCTTTTGCATGTGTATAATTGTGAAGAAATGACCACTGAAAGAATGCCAACGAGCGTCACTCAATGTACATTGTGCAGGTCAGTGATCACTTTAGGTTATGGATGGTGATTTGCGACAACAGATCGGGAGTCTTTGATGAGAAGGAAAGAAGGAGAGAGAGAGAGAGTGAGAGTTTGGAGTGGATTATTCCCTCCTTCGTGCGCATTTTCCCCCCGCTCATCTCTCCCACAGATCGGCGCAGCAGTCGATGCAGAGCAACGACGGAGAGAGGACAGCGCTAATGCATGCAGTCCGGGAAACTTGCACTTCCTCCCAGCCTGCTGAATGCCACTTGGATTCGTTCTCTTTTTGGCTCTTTCACACGAGGAGAACTAAGACATTGTAAGTCTGCCAGGATCTGGTGTCCGATGAAAAGGAGGGGGGGCTGAATTTGTACCACACTGGGGTCTTTTTTAGTTTCGCACATAATTAGTGTCGGCACAAAGGAATCAACTGAATAGAGGTTGTCAGCCTCTGGAAAGGGGTGAGTAGGCATCCTTTCATGTGAGATTGATGCTCGAGGAGTGCATTTTTTTACCTCCCTGTCTCTCTTTTCCTTTCTCTGATCTAACATGAGCAAAGTGACTTGTCGTTTATTTGCCGTCGCTCTTCTCGTTTCAATGTGGCAGGATTTCTTGAATCTTTAAGTGACAAATCACCATCCATATTCTCTATAAATATGTATATATATATATATATCAACTGAAAGGGGAGTTACAAATCACAATGACCAAGATCTGAAAGATTCAATGGACTTTTTCTCTACGACACTGCAGGATATTCATGCTAATGGATTTCCTTCTAATTGGTCTGTACCTAAAGTGGCCCCTAAGGAAGCCACCTGGGCTGATTCTGTGCTCCCTGGGCATTGTTCTGAAAATAGTTCCGTTGGTGGGGGGGAGCTGTCCGAGGCCATGCCGATGCGACAACAAGCTGTTGTATTGTGAGGGGCTCAACCTGACTGACATCCCTCAAAATCTGAGCAGCGCCATTGGTTTGTCCCTGCGCGAGAATAACATCTCTGAGCTGCGGGAGGGGAACTTTGTGGGCCTGTCACAGCTTACCTGGCTCTACTTGGATCATAACAATATTGAGATCGTGGAGGAGAGCGCCTTTGAAAGGCTGCGAAGGGTTAAAGAATTGGATCTGAGCACCAATCGGATAGAGAGCCTGCCCAACGGGACCTTTAGACATCTGCCCAACCTGCGAATATTGGATTTATCCTATAACAAACTTCAGTCCTTAGAGCCAGACCTTTTCCATGGCCTTAGGAAGCTTACCAATTTACATTTGCGCTACAATGCCCTTAAATTCATCCCTGTGCGGATTTTCCAGGATTGCAGAAGCATGCAATTCCTGGATCTGGGTTACAACCAGCTGCAGAGCCTGGCACGTAATTCATTTGCCGGACTCTTCAAGCTCACTGAACTGCATCTGGAGCACAATGAATTGGTGAAAGTCAATCTGGCCCATTTCCCCCGCCTCATATCCCTGCGGACCCTCTACATGCGAAACAATAAGGCCACCATTGTGGTCAGCACCCTTGACTGGACCTGGGACCACTTGGAGAAGATTGACTTCTCCAATAATGAGATTGAGAACATTGAACCACATGTGTTTGAAAGTGTGCCCAACCTTAACATTCTTATGCTGGACTCTAATAAACTGACTCACATAAATCAGCGGATTTTGGACTCTTGGAATTCCCTGAGCAGCATTTCTCTGTCGGGGAATGACTGGGAATGCAGCAGGAATGTCTGTGCCTTGGCTTCCTGGCTTAGCAACTTCCAGGGACAACGTGACAGTGGCCTGTTGTGCGCCAGCCCGGACATTGCACAGGGTGAGGACATTCTGGACGCCGTCTACGCTTTCCAGTTATGCGAGGACAGTGTGGAAGCAACCACACAGTCCTTCACCGCCACCAGAAACAGGGCCAAAGGCTTCATATACGATGGCCCAACGAGAAATCCGTACGACCTGCAGGATGTGGAGGGTGGGGAAGTGGTGACCAACTCCTTAACAGTGACTGCATCCGCTGATGACCTGGAGAGCACCATGCAGATTCACAAGGTGGTGACAGGCACCATGGCACTCATTTTCTCTTTCCTGATCATGGTCCTCATGCTCTATGTGTCCTGGAAATGTTTCCCAGCAGGCGTTAGGCAGTTGAGGCAGTGCTTCACCAGCCAGCGTCGCAAACAGAAGCAGAAGCAGACCATGCAGCAGATGGCTACTACGTCTGCATCCGAGTACTACGTTGACTACAAACCCAACCATATTGAGGGGGCACTTGTCATTATCAACGAGTATGGCTCTTGCACGTGCCAGCAGCAGACATCACGAGAGTGCGAGGTGTGATATTCCACCCATGTTGTTTTTAAAAGCCAGTGGTTTCAATGAATGGATGGATATGGAACACACTTAAACTTGGCACCTCATTTCGCTGCTCTCAGGAGGAAGCTACATTTCTGGAGGGCAAATGAACTGAAAACAGGGATTTAGTGCTGGTTTGAACAGCCTCAAAGCCTTGTGGGAGAATCTGACTGTGAAACCTGTGTACTTGATGCAAAAGATGTGGAATAATTATGCTGACCTGTCCCGGCTTCTCTTGTGAAGAGTGGATATTTGAGCTTTAATGTGTCTTTCTACTTCAGGATATTACAGGACTCTCTAAAGCTACCGAGGACATCCACAACAGCATTTTTACAGTGGAAACAAACATATGAACAGACAAAATCGGAGAGGAAAACAACAAAACAAATAAACCCTTAAAGAAATAAAAGATTCTATGTAAAATATGTTAACAGCAGAAATGCAAGAGTAGGGATAAAAAATGCAAGATGTTATCCTATTTCTTTTGTAATCTATGGAGAGAAAAAAAAAAGAGGAAAATACAAATGTTTAAATAAATGAATTGCAATTCACAGTACCCATTATTGCAGGTGAGTCGGAGGGTTGCTTTTTTTGTCTGTAATCTCGGGGAAAGACGTTCAGAGAGCTCTGCAGTATTGCAGGATGTAAATAAGCAGGGCTGTTGGGAGCGCTTCACTTCATTTGAAATGTTAAGCCTCAGTCTAAGATTCAGATCTCCTCGTCTCTCCCCGAGATATAATCACTGTGCAAAGCTTGATTGCTATGGCTTTTGCAGTTGCCCCCCTTGTACCTATCCTGAATAGATTAAGCAAACTAGCAAAAACAAAACAGGCTGACGTGGTTTGATCAAATCTCACATGATAAAGTCAAACAATTTGTGTGCTGTGCAAATAAACAAGACAAGGAGTGTCTAAGACCTTAATTCCTTCACTGCTTCCACAGACTTCAGAGACAAGACGTAAAAAGCGCCTCAACCGAGGGGTAAAAATCAGAGTGAGAGGAGGCCTTAAACATTTAAATTTAAATGCAGGCTACTTAAAATGGGGTGTGATTAATAATCCATGAGGTTTTTTCTTTTGTTACCCAAAAAAGTTTAGCTGATTCAAGATGTATATTTCATTGTGGATTTCTGTTTAAATGTGACATTACTTTAAAAGGCACCCTGTGGTCACCCGTTGTTTTTGTGTGAGTGATCATACTGACGGATTGTCAGATTGTGTGCATCCCGCATCAGTTGCTGTTGAGCTGGTAAAAGCACAGGGCCTTTGAGAGAAGGTACAGGCTGCTCCCTAGCGTTCACACCAGCAGCAGAGGAAGTCAAGATACCGCAGCAACAAGCCCTTGCATTTCTCTTGCCCAGGCATTGTGTGTGTTCGTGTATACACCTGTTGCTTGTCTATATTCATTCTCTAAGCTCAGCTCAGGATTACTGCCACAGCGTAAAGTATCTGGACTAAACAACAAAAGCAGGCTGGTTATAAATAAGGGAGATCTCACTTTGCATTGACTGTATTGTCACCTCACTCACTTGGCTGTTATAATAATAGATCTGTTTAGTAAGCATAGGGGACAAGCCACTGTGAAGATGGAGTGTGTGTGTGTATGTGTGTGTGTGAGGTACAATGTTTATGTTTGTGTGAATGTGTGTGTAGTGTATGTGTATGCATTTCATTTGACTATTTAAGTGGGTATGTGTGTGTGTCCTGTCCTGTCCTGAAAAGGTGGAACTGAGTTTGTTCTGACCAGCTGCATGTGTGAAGTTATAATAATTTATCATGTATGACTGGGATATGCCTTAAATGGAAAATGTAAGGCTGAGCAAATATTTTTACAATCAAATCAAACAGTTTTATTATGGATTCCAAAGTCCCGCCCCATTTGAATCCTTTAATACTTGATATAAAACTGTTCTATTTTCAGCACTGTATTTGATGCGTATATGAAGCTAAGCAAAGCTAAACCAATAAAATGTATTCCTACTGTTGTAAATGATAAGCATTTTGACACGCTTTGCCCTTTCCTGATTAATCTAATCATGCTGGGTTTTTGTTTTGTTTTGTTTTTTTGCTGTTAATGCTTGTTTTCTGTCAATGAAGATGTTTTGAAGATGCTGATGCATTATTCAAAACTTCTGATCTGACACTCCACTCTGAAACTTTCTACCACCCTTTTTAATTTCCTTGCGTTGAATGATATTGTTTGTGACATATTTTGAAGCAAACCCCTACATATGTACTCTCCACCGTGTGGTTGGCTTTTTAATGAATCCTCTGGAAAGTATTAAAAAAAAAAAAAAAAAAAAAAAAAAAAACACTTCCATTTGACTGGCAGATTCCTAGCATCAAAACAACGCTGAAATGACAACATTGTTCCCCGTATGGCCAGAAAAAAAATGAAAGAAAATAAATAGTAGCTATTCACAATCCCTCTTTCTCAAAACAGGTGGTTGGATTGAGGGAAACAAAAACATGTCATTCACTAACAATAGCTGTTACCCATACCAGCGGCAAGGTAACAGGGGAAACAATGGAGACATAGAGTGAGTTGTTGATTTCATTCACCCTTCTCTTCTCTAGCTCTCAATGAATTTAAGCCCTGCTCCAATCAAAGTGCTTCTGTGGCCTATTTTTAGCCCTTCTAGCTTTGCATCAATATTGTATGTTTGTCATTTCATCTTGGCACTGCTGGGAGTTGTTTTGAAGTCCCTTTTCCCCTTAATTATTATTATTTTCTATTTTTCTTCACAAGAAGCAAATTAATATTTCAAGTGGCGGGAGGTTTTGTTTAATCTGAATCTCTCTCCTCCTCCTCCTTATGCTACTTACAAACCCTTGACCAACTGTTCTGACAATTAACTCTAATAATTATTACCGTTATTGATGAGGCTTGAGGCTGATCGATATGGATAAGTTTATGCAATTACAGACTTTCTTGGCTGTTACTTTTTCAGACAAACAAACCAAAAAAAAAAAAAATAATTGTGTTGGTGTTGAAAGAAAGAAAAATATAGGGGGGGGGGGGGGGGGGGGGGGGCAATCTTTTATTGATATTTTGGCTAATTAGTGTGGGGAGCGCTTCGCTATATGCCCAGGTACTATGAGAGAGAGAGAGAGAGAGAGAGAGAGAGAGAGAGAGAGAGAGAGAGAGAGAGAGAGAGAGAGAGAGAGAGAGAGAGAGAGAACACACACTTTGTAATTTTAAAAAGACAAAACCATCTCTCCATCATCATCAACATCACAAAGAACATTAGCAACAGACCATTTTTCAGCAAAACACTGTAAATTGTTTGTCAGCTTGTGATAAGCATATTCAATTCTAAGGCGAGCTGCTAATAATCCTTAAAACACCCCAATCACTTCTTTTGACCCTTCTTTCTGAATCATATGTTTCCTTGAAAGCCATATGGAAAGTTTAGCCACTCCAAACACATAATTCATCAAAACTTGTGTTTGTTTTTTCTTTACCGAATACTTTGATCCAAAAATAAACAAAGAAAAAGAAAAACATTCTCCCCAACTCAAACACCACTGTTCTAATAAAATGAAACAACTCTCCTAACCTACAACATTCACAAAACAAGTGAACCAAAGTTTCATCTTGGGTGCAAAAGGGACATTCCACACCTTGACTAGGATCTAAATGGGCTACATGTTTGTTGGTGGCTATGGCCCCATGTATTATCCTCCCTTGGAGATCTCCTGTTCGTTTGTCGATTGGTAGCTTATACAGAGATCTCCAACAGCCTTTCACAGACTGATCTGGCCCAAAACAGTCAAACCACCTTGATGGTTTCATTCCCTCCAAAGCTCTCATATGGAGCATTTTTCACACACAGAATATACATTCCTTCCTTGCCCAGCTCTTCAAATGATCCCAGCTGCACATTGAAAATGAAAGAAAAACTATTCTCTATGCCAAGCCCCTCTTCCACTGTTAGAGATATATCAAGGTTGGGGAAACCATATTCACACCCGTCCTCCCACTGACCCAACACATCACTATCACTGGCAAAAGCTTTCAGTGACTGTGGCAATGACTCACAAACCTCATCCACTATTTTTTTTATTAATCTCTCAGATCTTATATTGGCCAACTGACCCAGTTCCACTAGAGGTGAGCGCATGGCTCTAAAGAGATGGCCTCTAGCTTTGTGCATCCTGCCTCTCTCAATGCTGAGCGTAGACTGGCAGACTTTAATGACCTTACACAAATAAAATCATAATAAAACAGAGGCTCTTCAAAGAGCCACATTCCAGGCATCGCAGTAAAATCTCTTGAAAACTTCAAAATCTGCCATGCATGAAAAACTGATTCATAGAAAGATGTTAAATCTCCAAAATCTACTTCTTCAGTTTTTAACAGAAAAAGTTGCTTACTGTACCCCAGCCTCCCTACCTTCTGTAGAAGCAGCTTTCAACAGAATTTGATGGCTCCGAAGATACATCATCTCCCTTACCATCTCGATTTACCACAATATTCTCGTTAACTACACTATGCATTCGGTCTCCCTGAGCAGT